>WJFB01001307.1:0-33743 GCA_009870185.1 Pygmarrhopalites habei | reverse complement strand
ATGCCCCCCCCCCGTGATAAAGCCCAATCGATATTACTACTTTTATTTCACATACTACACCATAAATTTATCCTACAAAACTGTCCAGTTTGTCTAGTTATTTAAAAATAGTCCAGAGAATTAAAAATAGTTCAGATCCTCAAAAATCTCAAGATGAACAGGTTCTCTCCCTGTTACCACTCTAATGTCATCATCGGAGACTGACAGGATAGCATGATTGATACATTGATTGTACATTTTATTCACATACAGTCTCACTCTGTAATTACAGGAGATGCAAAAAAAATATTCACGAGGAAGAAACAAAATTAACATGGATGGATGACATTGACAAGCCCAACGGAAATCAAAAGGGAAAAGGAAATACAGAGACAGTGTGTGTGCAAAATTTACAAATTATGTAACTCCCTTGAGAATGGGATGTCAAATAGAAGGAGGGGTACACACACGCACAGAATGTAGCCAACTTTGTAAGATTGAATTGGTGTGTGTGTGTGAAAAAAATATTTTTTAATAGTTTTATCTCATGTGGAGACTGGTAAAGGCTAAGGCTAGGCTAGGAAGGTGGAGGGGGAACAAATTTTTCGTTTTTCTCTCTCTCTATTGTAAAATGAAAAGCTGTGTGTGTGGAGACAGAATGGATATGGAAAGAGGGGATTTTTTGACGGAGGGAGCCACCCAAAGACCTTCAAAAAATCTGAATCCCCAACGCTCCTTATGTACCTTTAGCTCTGTAACCTCCAAAAGTACATTTCACATAAGGCAGAGCTGACTATTATGTAAAGTGATGGTAGAGTTGGTGTACGAAGGAAACAAGGGAAAGACTCTATCTCAACACAGTCTGAGGCGTCACTTGAAATCCATTGCTGCTTGTGGAGGAGAGAGAAAAAACCAGCAAAAAACGATTGTCTGCTCTGTGGTCCATAAAAAAATGAACCATTGTGGGGGACCCCCTTCATCATCTTCCCTCTACTATATGACTAGTCACCATTCTATTCATGGACTAAAATGACATAATACTTTTCTTCAAAGTAAAATTGACTGAAAAAAATAAAATGTGCTCGGCTTTCTTTCTTTGTCCAGCAAAAATTTTTCTCAAGACGCCCCTGTGACTATACCCGGCCATGTGTAACCGGGAACTCAGATTTTTAAAAAAAAGTTTGGGAGTTTTTTTCGGAAAATAGGATAAAATTGTTGAAAAAGTTGAAGTTGGGCCATTTCAAGGTAATTTGGAACGATGGCACCGACTCCCAACAATATGGATCCTAGCAAATTGTCCGTCGCGGTTCTAGATATTGGAGGATACTCATTAAAAATTGGACTCTCATCGGATACACAGCCAAGGTGGATAAAAATAAATACAAAAGAAATGCTTTTTAATTTATTGTTGCATAATTCAAGTATTTTAAAATTTTATTTTGTACAGGATTGTTCCAAACTGTATATCAAAATCAAAGAGTGAGAGACGACGACCCTATATTGGGAGTCAAATTGATGACTGCCGTGATACCTCTGGTCTTTTTTACATGTTACCATTTGAAAAGGTTTTCATTCTATTAAAACTCGTCTTGTACGTCGGCAATTTGATAACGAAATTTTGATTAGTTTGTTATAAATTTTTTTTAATATTCTTTAGGGCTACATGACACGACCTGATTATGAGAGGACTATTTTGGAGTACACTTTTGGGGCAGAATGTATGGAGATTAACCCTCCAGAACATGTGATACTCGTAACGGAACCTCAATTTAATTTCCCTTCAATTCAAGAGGCACTCTGTGAATTACTTTTTGAGGAATTTGAATTTAGTGGTGTCTGTCGAACGACGGGTATGTCGAATATAAAATTTATCATAAGAAGAAGTATTTACAATATCTTGAAAAGGAATGATACTCACACTTCAATGACATGTACTTTTCTGTAGATGCTCATTTGATTGACTACAAATACGCATTGGACAATCCAAAATGCGTGTCCACTCTAATTATTGACAGTGGCTACAGTTTTACTCACATCATTCCAGTTGTTAATGGTCAAGTAGTCAAAAGCTGTATTACACGAATTAACATTGGTGGGAAAGCTCTTACAAATCATTTAAAGGAATTAATATCTTATAGGTATGTATCCATAACACTGACCAATTTCTTTTTGTACTTTATGTGTCTATATTTACTAAACTTGGAATCAAATTTCTGTCTTTTGTGCCCTTTTTTTAGACAACTTCATGTCCTTGACGAAACCTACTTAATGAATCAAGTTAAAGAAGATTTGTGTTTTGTGTCGACCGAATTTTCTGCAGACATGGAATTGGCCCAGAAAAAGTTTCCCATTAATACCACTGTAAGAGACTATGTATTACCAGATTATAGTAATGTTCGGAGAGGTTACGTCAAACCTATTAGTGAATGGGGAAAAAAAGCTCGTGACAATGAACAGGTTTGTGGCCCTACAATTTTTTACATTATAGCACAATTTGTCATGATGTGGGATTTTCTGACCATAATTTTGACACTATTTTTTTACATGTTAACAGACATTAAGAATGAATAACGAAAGATTTTTCATTCCGGAGCTTTTATTTCATCCTCAAGATGTTGGGATTCAACAAATGGGCATTTCGGAAACCGTGGCACATGTCGTCAGTTCATTCCCCTCGCCAATGCAATCTCATTTTTATAAAAATATTATTTGTGTGGGTGGTAACACTAAATTCCCTGGCTTCAAGGACAGACTGTATGCAGATATTAGAAGTCGTACTCCTTCTCTTTTCCAAGTTAACGTTCACGTTCCGGAAGAGTAAGTTTGCTTTGTATAAAATTTTTGAAACATTTGTTTTCTGTAAAAGAAATGAAATTTGTATTGGTACGTACAAACTTTCTCTATTTTTTTTTCAAAATAATTTTAGTCCAGTAACATACGCTTGGGAGGGAGGTTGTCGGTTTGCTCGTGATCCTGACTTTCCAAAATATGTTGTGAGTAAAAAGTCTTACAATGAATTGGGTGTCAATGCATTCTTAAAAAAATGCGACATTTAGTATTATCCATGAACGTTTTATATATGCAAACTTATATATACACAACTTTTTTTTGTACTTTATTGTAACTTTTATTCATCAATAATAAAATGAATAGTTTTTCACAATTTTCAGTTACTTTCTGTCTTTATTTTCTGAGGAGAAATATCATAAATGTATTTTAATTTTATAAAAGTATTGGTTTAACTTGAACGGATCCTACCCAAAAGTTGACTATTGTACTTGTTGGTTCTTCTAGAAGTCTTTCTAGGAAATACAATTTGATTTGTATGATAAGTTTGTTTTGGATACACATAAGAAATTTGTTCATCATCTTTTTTATGACTCGAGTCTGTCCAGTCGGAGTCATTGAGGGCACTCAGTACTCCACTCAGAATGTCCATGAAATCATTTCTCTTGGAGAGAGAAGGGAAGGGAAAATTTACAAGCGACGTCAGGATCCATTTCGGAGTATAAATTGCAAAGTAGGCATAAGCGTAGATACAGATGAAGGCTAATGAAATTGCAATTGGGACGCCATAAATGGCATAGTTGACCTTTTTTGTAAAAATAAATTGTTAAAATATTTACTTTAAGAACAATCGGATTTTCAGATCAACAATGAGAGAGAGAGAAAGATGAAAATTTTTGACCTGTTCCAGGAAGTAATTCACTTCATTCCGATCCGCCGAGTTTAAGCCCCACTCACTCTCCTTTACACTGAGCTGGTCAGTCCACGACCTTTTCCTCATAATGTTGTCCATCTTCTTCCCCGAAATTGTTGAATAGAGGCAGAGTAAGATGAGGAAGGGAAGTCTTAATGTCACCATCTTGTTGGTGTTGTTGTTACCCCTTGTCAATAATTTTGTGTCTCGAGGATTTGTTTATCCTGTTTCTTCCACAGGGCACTAACGTCCACACTGAATTGACCGACCCTGACTTTGTCTGCATGACCAAGATTGTACTCGAAGAGTAAATTTCAAGATTTTTTAATACACAAGTTGACGGCCCAGTCCCGTCGGCTCTCTTTCGTCGGTCAGGGGGTCAATTAGGAACATTTCGAATAGAGTCCGTTATTGAACTTGATTTTACTTTAAATTGTAAATTGGACAATGGAACTAACAACAAAAATATTTGACAAGTTATTCAATGTTGTATGCATGCCCAGTCTTGATAAAATTGCATTTTCCCCCGTCATCATTGTTGTTGTTGTTAGATTTGTGTGTTGAGTCGGCGTCTCATGTGGTCTAACTGTCAAAAGAGAAGAGTTAATCACGTTAGAGTCTAATTAGCACTGCTTCACTGAAAATTAACACCAACATCCGACATTTGTTATGAAAAAAATATACCAGGCTTTTTGTCTACATTGATTCAAAATACATATTTAGGATAGCATAACGTAATCTCAAACATTATACGCCATGCAATTATTAATTAACATTGGACAAACGGGAATTTTGACTCAAAGGAATTGTTAAAGGATCAGAACATTCCAAAAATTGAATAATTAAATAGAGTCATAATTTTGAAAAATTGTCTCATCTGATGCATTTTTGAATTAAATGATGAATTTGTGCCCGCAACATGTCAAGTAGAAACAAATAAAAGAAAGTGAAAAGGACAATAGACTGTGTGTGTGTTTGTTTTGAGACCCCCCATACACTCGCACACACACACAATTAATGTTATTATGCAATGAACTTCACCTGTCAAAAGTGTGTCAACCAACACGTTAGTCTGTCTAATCATCAGTTGAAAAAAATTAGTTGGTACAATTAAATATTTCATACATATGACATACTTTGGGTCAAAGTGAATTCTTTTTTTTCAAAATAAAATGTATTAGTGACCACAGTGGATCTGATGGAGAAAATGGACAATCATGTGAAAAATTGACATTGACCCCAAGTGTGAAAGATTAAAAAGAAACATATTAAAAATATACAGTAGAGTTTTCAGTTCTAGTGGAACTGAAAAGGTGTGTCAGAAAGATGGTGACTAGAATTAAAATCAGAGTGGTGGCCACAGTATTTTGTCTGAGTTATTTGTGGGAGTTGTGTGAGTCAAACTCTTTTTTCCAAGTGTCCAATGATCAAAATTCTCAGACTGACAATTTCCCTCTAAGTATCCTGAATCAACAAAATTCTCCACATGTCAGCAGAGACAAGCACTGGCACAATTGTGAGTTCAAACATTTTCAATTAATTGTTGTTGGGAAAACACGGACAAAAATCCACTGTGGAAAATTTTGATTCACTGACTACTTTGTCTGTTTTTTTAGCTGGTGATGGTCCACTTGGACATAGGAAAAAATTGAGAAAGGGACGTCGAAATCGAACGGGTCGTAAAAAGTCGAGGAAACATCACAGACGACGAAGTAACTAATTTCCTTCAAAAGAAAAAAACTGATCATTTTCAATTTTCCAAGTTTTCTTAATGAACTTTGAACCCTTCATAGACAAGACACACGATGGAAACGGGGAACAGCCATTCATGGTCAAAAATTCGGACGTGGAAGCTTTTAATTTACAAGATTCACTACTGAAATCGGACAAGACTGAATTTTCCTTCCCTGTCCTCAACAACGCAGCTCCGCTACCAGGTCATTCAACTCGAAATTCATCAGTTACATTAACTCTTTTCTTTTTGTCAAAATGTTTCGTCGAAAAGGATTTTAAATTTATTTTTTTAATTTACAGAAAAGGTCGACGTAGCACCCATCCCTATCCCAGTCAAAGAACCAGACAACTCACCACAACTTAGCCCTCAAGTTGTTCAACCACAACCTGTTCCACCAAGTAAAATACAATTTGAAATATTAACTTGAATTTACCCTTCAAAAATTAACATGACTACTTTGCTTGATTTTAGTTGCAAATGAGGCAAAGACTGGAAAATCTCCCATCATTGAACCAGTCAAGTCAGTTGTGCCAGTTGTAGAGAAAAAACCGGAAGTGAAAATCCCCGACATTCCAGAAGGTTGGATGAGAAAAGACTTGAAAATGGAGGATGTTGCAGAAGATTCTCTCATTTCCCTAGTCCAAGAAAAACGAAGTAATCCAGAGTCTCCACCTCAACCCTCACCACCAGAACAAGAACAAGATCGACAACAACAGGGAGGACGTGGAGTTGAAAGACAGAATGAGGGGTCAAGAAAGGTTTCATTGTTGGATTTCAAACCATCCAACAACCCTCCTACTCCTTCTCGTCCTCCTGGGAAATATCATCTGTTGGATTTCCCCTGGGGAAAAGGGAATGAAAAGGACGATGACAACAAGAACGAAATCGAGTCTCAGGATAAGTACAATGAAGTGTGTAAAACCCGGGAGAACATGGAAAAGAAGAAACAATGTACGGACCCGGATGGGGATAATGAAGTGGAGGCTGAAGCGAGGGCAGCTTCAGTCAGTAATCTTGATCTGGAAAATTTGATTGATGTTGGAGAAAATCGATTATTACCAAGTCAAGTGAGGGCAAGATACTTGCACAGTGTCGGTGCACAAAATCGAAAATTAGCCATTGCCATTCTGACAGAAACTATTTTTGATTTGAAACGCCCACCCCTTGAACCAGAGATTGGATTCAGGCTTTTGGACACGACTAAAGCAATTTTTAGCAAGATTTGTCCAAATAATGTAATTCCTCGAATGTTTTTCGAGATGGCTGTGAATGCTTTCAAGACTCTACATCGAATTGTCTCTCCGGATCGACTTGGTTTCCTCACGGAGGCTGAATGGAAATTATTGAATGAGATTTTAACAACTTGTCAAGAGACTTCCGAACTGGCCTACTACATCCAGAGTACTTGTAAGGAGGATGTTTGGGCTGTCAATACATCTTCGAATATCCTTTGTTTGGGTACAATGAATGTCCGAGGAACTCCCGTCTCCACTGTTTGTCATCAGACAAATATCGATGTTTTTGATCCTCTCCTCGATATCATTTGGCTCATGCTTGAGGGAGTCAAGGCCAATTGTTTTAATTCTTTCCAAGGGAATTCCAGACTTTTTCATCGATACTCACTTGCCATCATGGATCTCTACACTCGACCACTCAAATATAGATGGTCAGTCAATTCTCTTCTCTATAATAAGAACCTTCAATATGATACTAATGAAAATTAATATGGGCTATCTTTTTAAAAACATAGGCCTCTACAAAACAAAGACAATATTTTCTGGGAAAGGATCCTCGGCCCAAATCTCGACTTGTACATGACAAATCTGGACAAATGTGTTCATCATATTGTCCAAACTTCTCCACTAGAATTCCGAACTCCGAGATTCTTCAATATTCACACTGTTCGTCTGAGTCATGTAAGTTTTCTTGTATCAAGTTTTTCTTTATTAAAAAAAATAAATTTTGAAATGTATGACCAATTTATGATTGTACAAATTGACAGACTTACATGGATGCCTTCCTTAACTGAAATTTTATCCCGAAATTATGGATCGAAACTTACTTAACCTCTCTCAACTTAAACCGTCCTCTGTCTTTACCTGTTCAACAAGCTTACAATTGAATGTATTTTATTTATTTCACAGCAATACACACATAACTTGTATGTTTGAGTCACTCTTTTTGTTCATAACCTTTACTTGTCTTATTTATTAAAAATATTGATGATGAATGCAAAACTTTGAACAACTCAATTATAAGAATGTAGGGGAAATTCATCTGAAACATATTCTGTTAATCAGAAATTAATTGACATATTTTTATTCAAATACTCTGAAACTCTAGTATTTTGCATTCCTCCGATCGTAGTCAATATTGGCAAAATGGCATAAACGTTCATGCAAACAAAGAAAAATAGAGTTGAAGCTTAGTGACTAAGCCTTAGTAGTAGTCAGCTGTCCTCCCGCGACTTGATAAATTTGTTCAACCATTCTTTTGCCATTCTAGTTTTCTGACTGAAAGTTTCAGTCTTGTAAGAGTCTCCGATTCGTGACCACAGCAGAGGACAAGTGAAATAATTTTACACTGCAATTTTCATTCTTTGAAATATCATAGTTTTTGTCTTACTCATAACTTTTGTACGTCGCAGTTTTAGAAAGTGTACATTTGTTGCTCTGCTGTAGTTGGTCATCCGAATAAATCTTATTCACAAAATTGAAAAGTTTTGACAAATATACTCGGTAAGTTACACACATTTCCAGAATCTCATAATTCAATTTTACCTATGAATGATGTAACTTTCAAAAAAGACAATGTTGTGACTTTGAGACTCAAAGTTTGAGTTGCATAAATACATATTTGAAATATGTATTTTCTTTTACTTTGCAGTTTCTACGAGAAAATAACGTGAAAGAAGCATCTAGTCGCAAAGATAAGACTGGTACGTGAGTCACAATTTACATTGCAAATACTTGTAGATGTAGATCATTGCTTTATTAGCATAAAATCCACAAGTTAAATATGATATTCAAATGTGGCCATTGTTGCTGTTTTTAGATTTTGAAATAGTCCATTGGTCGTTATTATAATGCCTGACAATAAGAATAAACAAGGGGGAACGAGTCCCTTGGTGGTCGCTGCTGCGATCGGTGTTGGTGGTGAGTTATTTACATCAAATTATCTATGCAATTTACAAAATGTTTATTATCTGCACTAGCCGAACGAGGTTATTTTACATGCCTTTCTTCATCATGACTTTGACTAAATAAGCTTTTGTTTGATCATTTGAATAGCTTTGGCAGCGGTGGGGTCATACTTCCTCGGTCGAGAACACGGTCAAGCGGAAAGTCATGGAGCTAGTCCTGGAGCCACATCAAGACCTTCCAGACCAAGTCCTCCAACAGTTCGGGCCGAACGGACAACTGTAAAGTCTGCAAAACAGAAAAAACTTGAAGAAGAAGATGAGTACAAGGCACAAGAGTGTGGAATTTGTTTCCGTGAATTTACTCAAGTCAAAGCTAACAACGAGGAAATTCATACAACACCTTGTGGTCATATTTACTGTCATCATTGTTTGTCTCATAGTTTACGAAGGGATCCTCGATGTCCTTATTGTCGATCTCCAGTTGAACCGAGTCAAACTTTAAGAGTTTATCTTCCTTGAAATGAATTGTTGGATATTTTTTGAAATCGTGTACCTCTTGTATATCTAGACCTCTCGAATAATATTATTTGTTTGATTTATCTTGACCAGCTCTCTCTCTATTTGACAGCCCAATCAAAGCTTTGGACAATTCTTATTTGTAGGTAAATACGTTATTACAACTTTTGAAGTATAATTCAGATAATATATTAAGATATATATCTAAATATTCTATTATTTTCAAATGGACAATTTTAGCCTATCTAGGCTAATGACAAAAGTAGTATAAAATCATACTTTTTCACATGACTCAATATTTTGTGAAAAATTGACTCACCTTTCTTGAAAGTTTGACCTTTACCTAAGATTAATTTGTAGTATTCCTCAAAGAATCAATCAAGTATATTCTTTTCATCACACTACATATTACGTACAATTAGAATATAAATAATATAGTGTATCGTATTACAATATGAAAATCGTCATTTATAATTTATAATTCGCCAATCGACAGTGGTCACAAATTGTGCCCAGAGATGTGCTATTATATTATAAAGGATACAAAATAAACAAAGGCGCAAAATGAAAAAATTATCTTGCCTCTCCCCATTTTGTTTTACACTCTGGTTTTATTTCATGTTTTTTTCGTAAAAAATCCTTTTGTTTTTTTAAAATCAATTTCTTTTAAAATTAATTATAGAGAGCTAAACTACTATTGGAGCATTTTGACATTTGGCACCCGAGTTTTTGACTTTGGATAATGATTTTTAAGCCAAGAATGTATCACTGGCAAACTTCGTTGAGTCCATAAAATATTATTTTGCACTGTTTCATAAGCCGACTCCCTAGCCCTCGTCCCGGCCCCTCCTGAGACCAAATCAGTATTCTATTAATTTTTAATCTTTTTTTGAGAAACCAATATAAAATATAATTTTGAAATTACTCACCTTCAGGGTATAATTTAAATAGCGTGTCCATCTGGGGAAAGATAATACATTATGTAAATTTTAAAATAGACTTGTATGGTACTAATCAATTTCTCTTTATGTTAATAAGTACCTCCTGTAGTTGTACTTCTGAACAATAGTCTGTTGTAATGTCCTTGATTAGACGTCCCAAGTAACGGTCATTGATTCCAAATCGTTCTACAAGTTTTGGATACTCATTTCTGTAATAGGCCCAGAGGACTGGATTCCCCACAGGATTACCTATTTAGACGGCAATGGATTAGATAATTTTTCTTTTTCGTGGCAATTAATTGAGTTGATTAATTAATTTGATTATGTAGGAGGAAATGCTTACTGGCAATGAATCTTAATAGAAGGAAATAATCCTGTCTCCGGACTAACGTCTCATTCTTCCCATACTCTAGAAGTCTTGATATTATCCAGGTCTCACTGCTGGACCCTAAAGCCCTCAAAAGGTTCATCTTTTCTGCAGCATCCGTCTCAACCAAGTACCTCTCCCACACCAAATTCCAGATCGTCTCATTACTCTGTGAAATCCCTGAATATTCAAACCATCACGTAATTATTTAGTACTAATTTGAGCTCTCTTTTAAATACATAGTTAATTGGTCATCATACCCCATTTGTAGACGAGAGCACGGAGACTTGATGGAATTTGAAAATTTTCTTGAATCCATCTTGTGAAAATGTTCCTCACAAGTTCACGACACTGTCCAATCCCTTGTTCACAGCTTAATGAGAATATTATTGGTTTCAACAATCTTTCCAAATGTGGATCATCCTCGTCGTCAGTCCATGGAAGTCGTCGGAATTGTTTCTCTGTCACTTCATTCACGTACTCTCGGTACAATTCATAAGTCTCAGCTGAGGCATATGTGAGGAGATCAAGGAGAGTTTGAATGTGACGATAACTACATTTCCACGGGACCAAATGTTCCTCCATAGAGAGGACAAGTCCAAAACTAAGAGCTAAGTCATAGCCAGTGTAGCCTACATAGAAATAGAAATTAAAATAAAAAAACGTTTCGAGATTCGCTAGCAATAAGCAAGAAAATAAAACTATAAATATGAATTACCGGAGAATGCCAGGGAAAATACATCATCTACAAGCCCACAACGTTCTTCCGGACTAAATTTTGTGTCATAGTCTAGCTCAATCCTTTTCAAAGTACCCGAGTCGTACTTGACGCGGAAGTATCCCAACTGACCTGTATTCACTTTGACCCATTGTGTGTCATTGGTGACAGGGAGGTCGACTGCAATTATTCGCAAAGAGTTTGTTGTCATTTATCCTGATTCTTTTGATACAGTGTATTTTCATCGTAATAATCCGTATTTACCCGATTTTTTTGTATGGGGTAACCAGACAAGACGAGTGGAGCTTGGACCGATGGAAGTTGAGAAAAGTAAAGGAATTTCCCACTTGTAACTAAAATACAAAATACAAAATGTACATCATAATAATTATGATGTACATTTTAATTTAGTTTAAATTTCATATTAATTATTAATATCTACAGTTAAAAGATTTAAAAGGTACACTCTTTTCATTTCCATTGTATGTATTCATCATACCCAAAAGGAGAACTGACGGCAATTTCACTCTGATTGGGATTATCCAGAAATCTGTCCTGAGTTACTCGAACTGACTTCTTGACCTCATTTGACATTGTGACAGTGAGGACGGGGTAACCCATCTGCCTTGTCCAAGTGTCCATCACAAATGCAATATCTACATCGTTTGGAGCTTCGGACTGCAGGGCAGTCCACAAATCAGCCGTCACCGCATTTTTGAAAGAAAATTTTCTCAGAAATTTTGTGAGTCCATGTTGAAAATTCTGTGATTAAAAATGAAATAATGTAGGAGGGGGATTAGGAATTAAATACAATTAAATACTCACCTTGGGTCCCATAAAATGTTCCAACATCCGAATGACAGAGGCTCCCTGGACACACACACATTACAATAAATTTTTAGGTGAATATGAGACGAACAATGAATTAAACTGTCGAAAGCTAACCTTGCTGTATGATATTGTGTCAAATATCTCTGTAATTTGGTCTGGATGTAGTACAGGTTGAACCTGGAATTAGAAGATCATTTCAGAATAGGGTGTGATAATTATTTCAAAAAATTTAACTTCCTAATCTAACTTACAATGGGATGGGAACTCAGTTGACCATCCAGTCTGAGAACTGGTGTGAGATCATCCCTGATGAAAATTTAGAACATCATTTTGCAAAAAAATTTCAGTTTACATAATCGGTGTAATATTTAAGAATTCGAATTTATGGTATCGTACGACACAAATTGGCTTGGCAGATCCCAGTCTGGATGAATAGCATCAACTCCTTTATATTCCACGTAGGATGCCATCCCTTCATTGATCCACTGTGAATGTCATTTTTTACAAGTAAAGCTTGTATATCAAATGTAAAAAATAGTAAAAATGACATTTCATTTTTCAAAAACAAACTAAAGAGAAATTTTACCAGGTCATTCCACCATTTTAATGTCACTGAAATTGAAAACATTTTTTAGAATAGATAATCTACAGCTATAGATTCTAGAGCTCTAATTAATTTTAGCCAAAAATATCTTACTCAAGTTGCCAAACCACATGTGGGCCAACTCATGTGCAACCACCTGTTGAAAAATTAAAATAATTTAAACCGCACAAATGTAATCAGTGACTCTAACAAAGATTTTCAAAAAAACGTACTGAAGCAATTCGTTGTTTGTTGACTGCTGAAGCCACTCCTCGTCGATATAAAAGATTCACTTCACGAAATGTTATCAGTCCCCAATGTTCCTACAATGTTTTTTTTGTAGAATCATCATCAGTACTTATATTCAGTGTAATTTAAACCCACACAGGAATTAATTGTCGTTATAATTTACCATTGCACCCGAAACAAAATCTGGAACTCCGATGATGTCTGTAAAAAATTTATGAACATTACTCTAATCATTAGAGTCTAATGTCCTTTAATTCCAATACATAGTAAACTTTTTATTTAATATAATGCATCACCCAATTTTGGAAGTGGATATTTGATGTCGAAATATTCTTCGTAAGCATCGATCATTCGTGGTGTGATGGAAGCTGCATAATCCGTGTACTCAGCCTACAAAAGAATTATCCTGTTATAATTTTACTAATTAAATTGATACTGAATTTTACCTTGAATGTAGTCGAGTAGACTCGAACAGGGATTCCAGACTTGGTTGTCCCACTTCGATAATCGAATTCCCCGATGGCAAAAGCTACCAAATAAGTGACCATTGGTACTGATTTCTCAAATTTCACTGTTGACAAATTGGGTTCTGGTACATTTGATTCTTCAGACTGAAATAATGGTAATTAAAGTGTGTGAAGGTCAAATCAGTGAAGAAATTCTCTGACAAGAAAATTGGACTAAGTTAAATAATACCTGTTGAGGCATGTTACTCAGGGCCAAGAGATGTGAAGGTTTGACCAGGGTCACAGAAAATGTTGACTTGAAACTGGGCTCGTCGAATGATGGAAAAGCTTTGTTAAACCAAAAAAAGACACGATTCTGATTCTAGAGTTGAGTGCAAATTAACTGAATAATTTCATTTCAGTTTGAAAATTACCTCTTCTAGCATAAGTCGGTTGAAATTTGGAAGACACCAAATACCTACAAGGAACCAATAATTATGTAAAAATAAATGCACTAAATAATTGGTTTTTTTCATCATCATGACGTATGCATTTGATACGAAAATCAAAGAAACTCAGAGAGTAAACGCCTCACTTTGTCACATTCTGTGTAGGATCAAAATATTTTGAACGATAAAATCCCGTAATTCCTCTCGTCAAACTCCCATCAAACTCAATTGTCAGATTGTAGATCCCGTACTTCAACTCCTTGACTCCCGGCTGTACCACCCAAAACTCATTCTTGGGAAATTCTAAAGTTTTCTACATTCAAAAATAAATGATGAGTTTCATCAACAAAATTAGTCACAAGTTTTTTTTATAGACCAGGCTTGTAAAAACCGAGTAGTACCCGAATGGTCACCGGTTCTTGAACACTTTCCCCATCGATTATTGTCAGGTGGGTTGAAGTAATATTGAGAAATTTTGTGTGTAGTCTAATATAACTCGTCCGGGCTGTCACATTGATTGTGATTGAAACCTTCCTTTTGAAATCATCATGGAATCCAAAAAATGAAAAAAATCCCAGTTAAAATAAAAGTAAATACTGGACAAAAAGTTATTCAGTGCAATATTTCCATTGAAAAAGAGAATCATCAGTGTATTTTTTTGTGTACCCTGTAAATAAACCTGAGTCAAAATCTGGATGAAGGTACAAATCATAGTGGAGGGGGAGGACATCCGGATTTAATCGAATATTGCATTCCCACTCTGGCCCTTCACACCTACAATACCCATCCACACACACACGCATTACATAATGTACATTATCCACAGGAATTAAACGTCATGAATTTTGAAAAAAGAGGAGAGACAAACTTTTTCTTGTGATCTTGGTCCCTGGAAGAAATCAAGGACTCTTTATTCTTATTGGATTTGGCAGACAAACTCCCTTGTTTCCACTTGTAAGTGAGGACACTGACAGCAATGAGGAAGGACAAAACGACAGCACAGATGACAACCGTCGTCACGGGTCTCACACGACACCCCATTTCCCCTCCTTCCCCCCTTTTCAAATTTAATATTAAGGATGAAATACACAATTCACTGATTATTTACTAATGACTTCTGACTTGGTTAACCGTTTGACAACTGTAGATCCACACTCAAGTCAATCAAGCACACCCCAAGTAAGTTGACAGAGGCTGTGAGTTGGTCCACACACTTTACTAACTACAACAGACGTACACAGACACACACCTCCTCGTCGTATCGAAGAGAGTGAATGTTGATTGTTGAGAACAATTAATGGGGTGAAAATTGCGTAATCAGATTTTTCCTCTTCTCTCTCTCTCTCTCAACCTTACGCCTTATCGCACAACATGATTACAACTTGCTCTCTTGTCTTTTTCTCCTTCTTGCTCCTCTTCCCTCCTCACTGACTACTTGACTGTATGAGTACTGACTGCCTCACTAAACTTTGTCGTTACGCTTTTTTTGTGGCCTACAGCATAACATGATCAAGTTGAAAAAAAAATTGGGTAGTCAGTCGTCTCTGCGAGAGAGACAGTTGGTGAATGAAATACGAAATATACACTTTCATCCACTCACACTGTGACCGCCTTCTTTTTCCTCACACACACACAAACACTTTAACTCAATTTCCTCGTCTCCTTTCTTCTCTGCGGGTGTGAGCATGTGGGACTCAAAAGAATTTGAGCCTACGTAAAAATCAGCAGAAGAAGAAGAGAGAAGTGTACAACCTAGGGAGGAAGAGAGGGGGTAAAAAGTTAATCCCACCAAAAAAAAGTTGACAAAATTTGATCCTCCTCCTCCACTGTCAAAGAGTGTGAGGATGTGTGTGGGATGGAGGAAGGATGTGATTTTTGTTCACACACACAGACACACACACTCAGTTTGGAATGTTGTCCAATAATACCCAATGTGTGTTCACTTTATTTTTGATTCAATTTGATTGTATTTTTACAGTGAATACTGAGAGGGTGTAATGCTAATAATTATTGCACCAAAAAGTAGTGGGGACTCGTGACTGGGCTGACAAAATGTGTGGGGTGGATGGAGAAAATGAGGGAGAAGAAATTAGACTTTGATTAGATTGATAGATAGGATAAGGGAGCAGCAGGGTAGAAAAGTGAATATTTTAATAGTCCACATTCCACGGGAATAAGACATGGGTAATCCTTCGGTTGACAGACTGCTGAAATTTCACAGTATGTACACACAATACGTGTGTATTCACTTTTCTATTGGATTGTCCTGTCACTTTTTGTACTCTGGAGAGAAAAGAGCAGAGCGAAGCAAGTTGACTGAGAGAGTGAGTGTGTGTGTGTGTGTCCTGTCAAAAGTCAGATGAATCAAATTTGGTAAATTCAGGAGACTAATGAAGACTCGAGAATCTCGGAGAGGGGAAGATTTATCACCTCTCAATCCTCCTCCTCCTCCGCTCTGCTTGTTATCTCCCATGAAATAATCTCAATTCTTCTTCCCCCTCCAAGTCAAACTCAAAACATCCGTCAGGAGGGACTGGAGACTGTCAGTCTACGTGTCTGTGTGTGTGTACGTGTTTCGACAATTCAATTCTCAAAAATTACATTTTAATTTTCAAAAAAAATGAATGTATAAAGTTTAATTGAAAATACAGGAGCCAATGTAAATATCATTTGAGATCCTCATGACAAGGATAATTTAGTTGGAGTCTCCCGAGGAGATCTTCCCATGTGTTCAAAAAACCACCCTCCCACGCACACACACACACACACAATAACAAATCAGAACATAAGTCAATATCCTGTAGTGCCCATCATCCATAAATTCGAACAATACTGACACAGACAAGAATAAACAGCGAAAGAAAGGTTTTTGCACCCTGTGTGCCTTGTGTGTGTGTGTGTGGTGGGATTTTAGCTGCACTTTAACATTTTGGCAAACTCCTTCTTGTCCCTTGGATGGACTTACTTTTTTACTTACGTACAATACAGAAATGTTTGTACAACTTGTCCTGGCCTAATCTGTCTCTGTGACATTCAGAGTGAAGGATGAAGGAAGGAGAATGATGAGTGAGAGAAAAGGGATAATCAGTAGTCAATCGTCTCAACAAAACGTTGCAAGTGAAGTGAGGGGTGCAAATGGAGTTTTCAGAGTGTCTTCCATCTCAATATGCCATGTCCCCACTCTTGTGTGTGTGTGTGTAAGATAAACAGGCTTCTTCATTTCATTTTCCCATTGACTAGTAAAAGAGAGAGACGGGGGGGACCCTATGTAATACTAACTGAATGAAGGAAATAGATGGAAAAAGGAATAAGGACTCCATGCATGCAGTTTCTGAGATGGGACAAAAACTTTCGATTTGGTATTTGGCTTGAGTTTGATGTTTGGCTTCTTCAGTTCAGTTCTGTTCTGTGTGTGTGTGTGTAAAACTTTTTGAGTTGAACACAAGAGAGACAAACTGCAATGTGAGGAAGGAGAGTCAAACGGCCAGAGTCACTCTTAACTGACTTAGTGACTGTGTGTGTGTGTGTGTGTGTGCCTACTGTGTCATACATATTAGGGAGCGTAAAACTGGCTTTCGAAAATACACATCAACATCATTAGAATAATACAAAGGGAAGGCTAAACTTCAGCATCAACAGAAAGAGAAAAAACAAGTTGAAGAGAGAGAGAGAGAGAGAGAGAGAGAATCTCATCTTGGTATTCTTCATCATCTTCAATCTTCACATCCCTTTTCATTTTCTCCAACGTGTCTTGGAAACTTTTTTTTCATACACACACACATGTGTATTATTATGTGGTACAAGTGTGTTTGTGTGTGTCTGTGTATTGGACACATAACTGCATAATTACCTTTTCACTTTTCCCATCTCACTATCCCTAAATCGATCTATCAGTCGTCATTTTTTGCTCCCCTTCCTTCCTGCCATGTTTCATGTTTCTTTAGTGTATGCATGCAGATGCAGATGCAGAAAAAATTACATGGTTGGAAAATAAATACGTTATCCAAAATGATTGGCCTAATAAAGAGGCTCCATTTTATTATCAGAATGGTAAGGCCAAGTCACCATCTTAAATAATGATGAGGATTGAAAATGAATAGCAACTTTTCTACTTCTTGTTGCTTTTGTTTGCTGGTTCCTCTGTCCAGTGGTCAATCATAATATGAGAGCCTTTCTGAATATTACTATTACATTGATCCCTTCATCAACAGTTTGGATCAATCCTCAATTTATCGACTTGACTATTATATTCTGCTTCTGGGCTTCAACAAACCTTCTGCTTTGTAATGTTCAACAATTTTGGCCGTTGTTATAAAAGGGATTTTTTATGAACAAAGTTGTTGAGCAAAATAAGTGTCAGGATAAATTTTATCCTCTGGATTAATATTGAAAGAGGGTAACATTGTGTACTCGTCAGCCGTTTAGAATAGAACGATGGCAGTTTTTTTAATCTCTCCTCTTCTTCATAACATTAAGTATCAGGTGAACATCATCATCAAGGGGAAAAAAAGATTGGATGAGATCAAAATTTCATTATTTTTCCAGTCTACTAGACTAAAGATGAGGATGACAAGGAGCTATTCCCCTTCTCTCTCTCTCTCTTCAGTGATTTCCATGTTCGTTTTCTACTGTGCTTTTTTGAGATGAGAAGGTTAAGTCAATATTGAAATACAATAAGAAATTGGATTGTCAGTCTCAAGGACAAAAATTTGATATTGAATTTTGAAAATGTAACTTGTTGATGGAATGGACATTTTAATGTTATTTTATTTTATGAGCCTACATATCTGTAGTTGACTATTGTGTGTGTTGTGTGTGACACAGTCACCTAGTTTATTATTGTAATGACCGTGTACAACTCCATAAATCGTTCAAAAGTTAAAGTCTTTACGGCCTCACGACTGTAGCAAACATTTTCACCTGGTCCCTGTCTGTCAGTCGCTGACAGTGTTAGTAGTGGAATTTGAAACATGTTTTTTGCACTATACTCTATACGAGGTAATGTGAGATGAAGTAGCAACAATTTCCATCATGAGAGTCTCGTAAGAAGAGAGTGAAACAATTTTCTTGTATCAATATTATTAAGATCAAGATCGTTTACATAGCACAACACTCGAAATTTTACAATTGAAAGACAGGTGCAGAGAGAGAGAGAGATGACAAATCTTTGTCTACTTGAGACGAAAGGAGAATGACAATTAATCAATAGATACTATTATACAGAACAAATATGTACGGTAGTGTGTACAACAAATATGTTTTTACACCTGTTGCACATTGACTGTGTATTTGAAAATAGTAAAATTCTAGGTAATATAAAGTTTGTCAATGTTACTGCATTACATCTGCTGTAAAATCACGTACCTAATTGCACGGTTAATGCACTGTGTTGTGAGTAAGGGTCTTACCTCTAATAAAACCTCCCCTGTGACAACGGGAAGGGATGACAAGGACAAGAGATGAAAAGTATCAAAATTCAACTGACAACCTCAACCAGAAAGAGATGATGGCGGAAGGAGGGATCAGAAGATGTTGCGGAAATTGTGTGTGAAATTATTATGAGACGGTCTTGAGCATCAATAATCCCAACGGAATTATTGACACACACACAAGTAATATAGTCAAAGTCTCTGAATTACTCCTTGTCCGAGACTGACTGACAGTTCGTGAACAGCAATCACAATTTCTTTTTAATTTTTACACAGATATAAGAATACAAAGTACTGAGTGTCAGGTTAACAGTGTTTTACTTGGCACCAAACTCAACCACCCTCTTTATCTGGAGGATAGTTAAAGAATAAAAAACATGGTATCATGTGTACTGCAATGAAATAATTCTCTTGTAATATTAAATCAAAATGGGAATTTGGTGTGTAACTCCTGATATTCGCACTGTCACCAAATACTAATGCACTCTCATATATTTGTAAAATAATCTTAGTTCAATTGGTACATCTCTCTCTCTCCCCTTGTTACATTATCATGTGTACTTAGACTGTATTTACTTGTTGTTTGGTTGACGACCACAACATACAAAAACATGTATCAAATTGATACTATACTAGGATTGATATATCAATGTGATCCCCTCTGCTATGCACAAGAGTGAACTTTATAGTGTACACAATGAACAGGTACTAACAGAAAGTCACCTGTTGAATCAACTTGAGCACTCATTTCATGTATGAAATGTGTGACACACACACACAAAATCTGTCCACGGAATTAGGCATTGTATTCAGCTTCACAATTCATGTTCAAATGACAAATAGTCATGAAGTTCACTCATTACTACAAAAATGATTTTTACCACTCAAATATTTTGTAGACAAGACAAGTGGAGATAGGAGGAAGAGGGGGTAAAATGCACACGCAGAGTGACACACAGGTACAATGGAGAAATGTGAATAGAAAATCAGTCGTCATTTTTTCACTTGTTTATATTATTATTCAGTTCATGCTTTCCTTTTGTGTGTATCTCAATCTCATCTCTCTCACTCTATTACATTCCAATGTCCCTCTTCCCTCCTGGTTTAAGCTTCTGATTCATCCCTTGGTATTCTTCTTTTACATCACAAGTCAATCAGATTGTTGTTGTGAGACAGCTAGGAATTTCGTTTACGTTTTCAAATTTTATAAATTTCAAATACGTATTGTGTATTTACATAAATGCCTCTCTGGAGAAACACACTCTCATGGCTAATGAGACTGTGTACTTTCCAATCGCAACTTACAACAGGATGGTAAGGATCTAGTTACAAAGTTGCATGACATGCTACATAAAATGTGATACTGTGTGTAGCTCCACTGAACGAATGCAAATTCACTTCCAAACGAGAAGGCCTACAAAATATAGTTTAAATGGAATTACAGTGTTCCTACTGTATATGTTGAAGTAGTATGGAAATATTTCCTACTTTGAGTAGATATTCCAATATTTTTGTCTCATAGAAATCTATGCATTCAAGGAAGAAAGTTGAGCGACTGGACAAATCAAAGTTGAGTAGTATTTTTTTTCTAAAAGTCACTAAAATGGAATTGAGCCGAGGTCAAGTATCGATTTATTCATAGAAGGATATATATACTCTTTTGTAAATTATTATTAATATATTATCTACATGACCTCTTTGTCTTATAATTAGTTGTATATAATATAAATTTCTATCACACAAATGTACATTTTTAGCAGCAAAAGATAAGAAAAAGAGAAAAAAATAGTAAATGCACTGCGAACTTCGCTCTTCTTACCTTTAGTGGTACCACGATGGTACATAATTAATTTACAAAGGTCAATAGTCTGTGCATTCAAACTGGAAATTTTCTTTTACATAATTAGTAATTTTCTTACTCATGATTATACAACAATTAGTAATATAGACATTTTGTATAAACAACTGCTAACTAGAACACAAAAAGCAGGGGAGGGAGGGGATATGATAAAAACTGTACATAAATATTATTTGATGACTGCTACATGATTATTTCTACCAAAAGGGACACCAACCTATATAACACTGGCACAAATTCTCATGGCTCTGTGCATTCAAAATTAACAATTTGACTTGCTCTTGGACACCATAAGGTTCTTCATTATTGAAATCTCGTCCTGTCAACTTTTCCTTCACACGGGTAACTACAGCCAATGCCTTTTTATTGAGCGCTTCGGGTGGTTTACTATTCACATCTGATTCACCTACACAATTGTATGCAAACAAATTTCATTAGCTTTTAAACGACACACTGATGATGATAATAGTTTTTCACGACCCTTTCAACATGAATAACAAAAATAAATAATAATTCTTTTACCTGGCACGTGATTGGCTGTAGAGGCTGCCACAGAAGCAATATTTTCTTCTGTGTCAACACTAGAACTCAAATCCATATTTCTTTGCTTGGAACGCTTAACTTTAGGCGTAGCACCAATCAACTTCCAATTGAGCAAAGGATCATAAACGAATGCTTCCAGGACTGCCATTAGAGAGTCTTTGTTATGTCGGAGAACGCGGAGGACTGACTCACAGGTACATCTGTACGTTCCATCGATCCCGGTAATCTGTTTAATCAAAAATCCCATAAGTCAAATCTATTCACAAATTCTCATCATGTAAACATATAATTATTTTAACAAGTCTGAAATTTATTAATTACCTCCATCGCATTTACCAGCATCCTCGTCAGACGGAATGGAATTTTTTCAGGAAACTTTTCCCTCGTCATGGCCACCTCAAAACAATCCCCAAAGTCAATGTGAACAATTTTACCTGATTGTCTGTCCAACATGAGATTACTAGGGTGACGATCACCGAGACCAAGAACGTAGCCAACCATTGACATCACAGCAAGAGACCTAGTGTAATTTGTCCTCCGGTCAAACCACACCTAAAAGTTATAGTATAATAACACTTATTATTCAACTCACACTGACATTAACTTGGCATTAACTTTACTGTGAAAAGTGTTAAGAATAGTTTTTTTTCTCAAATTTCATAAGTTGATCATTCACCTCGCTACTTGGACTTTTCAGCCATAGTAATCTAGCCAAATCATCCCCTTGTGTATGTTCTAATGCGTGCTCAAAAACTTCGACTTTCTGCATGAGGGTTAAATGGTCGTAGTCTGGGGCCATTCGGAGCATAATCCGATGCTCAATATTTAACAAAATTTTCTTCTTTTCCCGATAGTCATGAATCAAAGTGTGGAGCGTGTCACAGTGAGGTACCCATCCTATAAGACCTGAATTGGGAGATAATGGAATCACAGCATATCTTTGAATGGTCAGATTTCTTCGGAAAGTCTCAGGATCAGCAAGAAGGAGTGTATTGGCAAGGCCAAACAACTGCATTACTCTTTCATCCTGTCTCAAATCTTCATGACCTTTTAATAAGTAGAGGAAATCTTTTCCATTGCTCCCTGTAATAATAATATTTAAATAAAAATACAATGAAGTAATTAATTTCAATTTGTTGCACATTATTTCAATTTTAAGGAAAAGCCACGAGTACGAAGAGAATTATTAAAAAATCCTAATTTACCTGTAACACCCAACTTGCGAGGTCTTTGTTTACTAGTTATAACTTGAAGATAGCTATGAATCTGGGATATTTTAATCACAGACTTTCCTGGCACATACGACCCTGGTACCGCTAGTTCTAGATCTCTACTTTTCAACAATTTTGGTGAAACATATTGAAGCTCTACAAAAAATAAAAATAAATCACTCAATTAAAAATCAAGAGCATGAATATTATCAAATTTTAAAAAAAAATTAATTCGGAACCTTTGTAGAATCGTACCTAAACTAATAAGCTGAGGGAGCTGCCTGGATATCCTTTTAAAAACATGATAGTAAAGGTCCCAAGCCTGTGAATTGTGACAATTTCACATTAGTAAAGAAATCGGTGCATATATATCAAACTAAAATATTTAACTTTATAAATGGTTTATTCATTGCCAGTACGTACTTAGGTAGTTATTAATTAATGATTCAATTTATTCAGTGTAAGAATAACATTACCTGATTTAGGTCACGAACGTTACCGGATACTTTATATCGTTTACACCATTCTTGGGCTTCGGTCAAGTCACGACCATAGGCTTGATTAAAACTTGTCTCTTTTAAAGTTTGTGGCCCACGTTCCAGTCTTGCATGCAGCGGTTCTAACACGTTGAACATACCAGCAACATTCCGCTCACCAAAGTACAATCTTCAAATCAATGAGAAGAAATCATGTGAGAAAAGTATTTTTGGAGAATTGAACGTCAAGTCATTATTTGGAATAAAAATAAAAAGTCTTACCTGCTAGCATCTTCAAGTCCTTCGTGCCACATTTCATGCCACAAAATAGCAACTCGAATCAACTCTTCACTGACCATCAGGGCCTGCTGTACCAAGGTTTGCGAATGTTCACACATGCAATTAAGTATTTTTCCTGCGGCTGTATGACCCGTCGAACTCGATTTACTGGACACAGTCAGAGGATAAATGAGAGCTTGAGGATGATGCTTTCCTATGTCTGTCAATAGCTGTATCAAAAGAACATTACTTTTTTTTTTACATATTTCATAGTGAGGCTTATTTAATTAACGATTAATTAACGCGCAGTATAATATATACTTGTGATACGTATACTTATCGACTAAAAATAAAGATTGCACGAAATAGCGTATAAATGACAAACAAATAACTACGGTTTCCTTCTCACCTGATGTATAAGCTTTCCTACTAAATGTCGGGGTGTATCTATTCTTGCTATCAGCTGTGGTATGACCTATACTCACAAGAAAAAATATACCTTGTTACAAAACACCAGTGTTGATCATTATTAATAAAGTTAAAGTAAGTTAACACAAAATTACCTGCAACCAATTATCCACATGAATTGTTCGTATTCCTTCGACAAGAGCTTCGTATACTTCATGCCATTGTCCAAAGTCAAACCAAAGGGTTAATAATCGAAGTGTATCTTGTAAACTAGATATAAATGAACACGAGAAAAAAGTAAAATAATTAGAGAACCACAAATTCAGTATTCAATTTACAAATGTAAAAAATAATTGTGCTGCATTATATTTTGCAATAGTCACAAAATGTTCAACTTGTTATGTGCAATTTTTGTGATTCTTAGAAGATGTACTAAATATAAATAAAGAAATAACACAATTTTATACCTGCTCCTGGAAGACAAACTTATAGAACGGACAAATGCTTGGACTGCTGGGACTGTGAATTCATTTATGTATTGTGGAGTCTAGAAAATTAAAAATGAGTTCAAATTTTAACAACTTGACCTGTAGGATTTAATTAATGATGTAGCAAAATATTCAAAATTGTGTAATAGTAAACCATACCAATCCAATTCGTTTCTCTGATTCTACCAAGCGATCTTGATTATTTTTCCAGAACAAAACTGCTTCAAAGTTCATATAAGCGTAAGCATGCCAAGCTTTGTACCACGTTGGATCCAGACTAGTTGCACTTGAATAATATCTGCAATTCAGTTTTTAAAAAAATAGTAGACACACTGATTGGATCCCAAAGAACTAAATATCAAGATTTTAAAATTCAAAACCAAATTACCGAAGAACATTTTGAATAACGTCAGCATTAAGGCCATGAAGACTTTCCTCCCATTCACCCAATCGGAGGTAGCAACGAGCTAACAGTTTTTTCAATTCCGGATTTTTTGATTCTGCCTTGACAAATTCTTGAAGACTAGAAAACGCTTCTTCATGTCGATCTGAAGACCATAAATGTTTCGCCCAGGCATAATTCACTGTCTCATCAGTCGTGGTCTCCAATAAATTTGCTAAGATCTTTTCCGACAGTTTCTATATTAAATAAATATAAAATTCATATTTGATAAGCTAAAATGAACTGTTAATAATTAATACATGTAATCGTTTATTAAAATATGAAAAAACTATACCAGTCTTCCAGACTTTCGACAAATGCTAGCATATTTCAAATATGTCCTAATATCTTCTTGTGGCGTCAAAACAATTGATCGAACTAAAAGTATCCGTTGCCAATCCTCAACTAGTCGTTGACAACCCATCAGTCTCTCCCACCACATGGCCTTGATACTTTCCCTCCGCTCTGGAATTACTTTATACATTATGACCTCTTCCAACTCTGCCAACATCTGGACATTCACCATGGAATTATAAGCTCTCTGGTATGACTCGGATGAAAGGGCGGTCAACTCTGTGTCCAATATGTCTCGAGCAGAGTCGATGAGCTGTTCACGAAATACGTAAATTTACATACTTTATTATGTACGACATTCTACACAAGTAATTTTTTTATTGCAAATATATTAATTCATTTTCAATTTGAAATAATATTAATTAGTATACCTGTTCAGCTGCACCATAATCCGCCTTCCAGATGGCCACGAGGGATCTGTAGAAACACCCATCTTGACTGTCTCTTGGGATACAGTTGACATACTTTTCCATTTCTGACCATTTGCTCAGACCCCATGTAGCAGCAGCAGCAAATGTGGCTATCTGAGTATCATTGGACTTTTTCCATTGCGTTCGAACAGCTTCCTCAAGAAAACTCCAGTCAGCCAGAGCCTCTAAGCACCTCATCTTTCCCAAAGTCAATTCCATATTTTCCCCTACCTCAATCTCTTTCGCTTTGTACAACTCGAGAGCTTTTTCCCAATCGTGAAGTCGTTCATACCACTGTTCTTGGACTTTCAATTCATTGGAATATTTTTCCATTGCGTATTCAAGCAGCCCTACCAAATCAGATCAAATTGAATTCACCGTTTATAATCAAGAAACTTTTATAATCAAACTGCCAAACTACTAGAACAATCTAAAAGTATTTCATAATCTTAATTAACCTGCTGCAGCTTCCTTATTCTGAAGCTTATTGTTAATGTGGATCAAAGTCTCAAGAACTTCAGAAGTAGGACTTTTCTGAAATTGTTCTTCTTTATAGTGCAATGCTTTGGCATAGGCACAACACTGCATCGCTCTTTCTCCTAAAAATTCTGGTTCCAACGGCAATGGTCCTTTCTCACAATGCTCCATAAATTCAGCGAGATTGAGGATGGTCTGATTAATTTCCGGTAAATCATCCACTAACAAAGCTTGTTTCAAAGAACTAATCAACTCATTTTGTTGCTCTTCTTGAAGTTCTGTCCAACAACTCACAAACGCAGCATTGAATAGGTCGCGAGGAAGCTGGGCATATGTCTGGGCCAAATTGTGGCAGGCACGTAAACTAGGACTAGGAGACTCTTTTAGGAAATCAATAGAAAGACGACGAAGCCATTCCAACCAGTCGTCTTTGGACACCCGACGAGTTGCAGCCCAAGCTTTTTGCAAATTTGCTGTCGATACATGGAACTAAAATGTCAGTAATAATGTCAAATTAAGTAAATATTTTAATTTTTAAATTGTACGATTTACCTTAAAGATTGATTTGGAAATCCTTACCCTGTTTATAGAAGTTGTGTCGGTGGGTGTGAGACCCATGTTCCTCACAGTTTTCTTCGCCCGGCTACTCGTGGAAATGAGTTTAGAGCTGCCATCAATTTGATCTTCGTCACATTTTTGTTTGTAAGATATCAGACTGTCGTAGCGACTATGTTTGATGCCATGCTTTTTAAGAATTCGCTGAACCATCGGAATGAAGACTTGAAACTTGTCACCAAATTGACTGACGAGACTTGTCAATGTGTCAAGAGTTGTCTCACGTAATTCTGGACAATTATCCAAAACCCGTACAAATGAGTGAAGAATTCTGGATGCAAAGTCGGAAAAATTTAATGTGGCAGACAATTGATCTAGCGTCTCAATAGCTATTCGTTTCACACTGATAGGAACATCATTTGAATCCAAAAGTTTTACAATTGGTGGAAGAATCAAGTGTAGAAACTCGTCCAAATTAGTACCAAACTTTTGGAGTGCGTTCAAAAGCTATAATTTAAAAAAAATAAAAGTTACTTTTTCAATATGTATACACCTGACACTTGAATAAAACCAAATACAAATATTGAAAGGATCTTTTTAAGGAAAGAAGACGAAATGTATTCAAGTCATACACTTACATTTGCAGTAACGATTCGTTCTTTGGAATTATCGTGAACTAGAACTTTGAGGATAAGAGGAATTATTTTAGCTAAATATATTTTAAATTCAGAGCCAAGTGCTAAGGCCACTTGCTCCACGACGAGAATTATCGTCACTTGAAGACTTGAATTGATCATCCAGAAATCCTATCAAAATTACATCATCACAAATTAATCGTAATGTTACACCTGGTGTATAAACGAAGAGAAATGGCCCTACATTTGATATTGATTATAAATCTATAAAAAATAAATAAATCTAAAAAAAGAATGTTGTCTTGATTTACCTTTATGAGAGCAAATATGTCATCCAAATAATTTCGGATATGTTGTTTCACAATAGCAATGAGCATGCCTAACTGTTGGAATAAAAAGTCCTTGTATTGCATCTCAGTTGTACGAATTACTTGGATCAAACAGGGGATGACTGCAAAAAAAAATAATATTATTAGTTATAACACACAAATCATAAAAACAACAAGTTTTTTGAGCATGCATTTTACCTTGTGGTATGTAGGTAACACAGCTTATATTCAATGACTTGAACACAAATGTCACTGCCTGTAAAAAGTTAAACAATTTAAAATTATTACAAAAAAAATTTGGTCGACGAGACTCTAAAAAGATAAAGATTGGATTTTAATTTTAAATTTACTTGGACGACAGAAGTGTGATGTTGGGCGAGTGTGTTATCCCTGATGATTCTCATGAGTGTGGCAATGGCGATTGCAGGATAGAATTCATCCAGAGTGGCACTAGACATGTGGATTAACATTTCAGACGTCGTCATTTCCTGTACCGTTTCAATATCCGACTTTGGATCAGTCATGGATACTAAAGCTATGGCATTGCCCTCCGAATCTATCATGCCCAAATTCATTTTGTGTTTGTAGGGATCCAAGGCTCCCAATAAACCTAAAACTCGTAAAGTTCCTCGTCGAGCAAAATGTTGTTGTTCTGTCTTCAAGAAACTGAGTAAGGTGTCCAACAATGTGGGGAATTTCTGATAAGGAGTGATAACACATCCAGTATTTTCAACCAATTGTCCCAAAGTCCAGAGGGCAAATCCTCGTTGTGTCGGTGCCCCAGCGTCATTCAACATTTCAAGTAAAATTGTAAGTAGCTCTGGAACCCAAGCTGTCATGTCTGGTCCTGAAAAACATTGTAAAGAGAAAGGGATGTTATTGTAAGCTGTCAGATTTGAATACATGTTTTAGTTGATACTTCCATTATAGCAACAAAAACACTAAGAATACACAAAGGTTACCTGTGACTTGAGCCAAGTCGCCCAATGCTACTAGAATATTGATGACAACTCCAGGATTTGGATCAGGGTCTTTCAGTTTTGGTATTAAAGATTTTAAAACTGGTTCCCGGTAAGATCGGATTAATTTCGGAGCTGTTGACACCAAATGACCCAAAATTCGGGCAGACTGCTCCTATAACAGTTAATTGAGTGAATACTAAAGAACGTGGGGTATACAGTGAAGAAGAATAATGGAACAAATTTGTGTGTAAACAAAATTTATGTGTAAACAAGTTTATATATGATTTTATTGAAATCAGGTTTACTAATAAATCATACAACAAACTATTATTGGAGTAAATTGATAAAAATCAATCGATCTTTGTGTTGCGTTTCAAAATGTCTAACAAGTGCACTTTCAGATGTGAAGTCATTAATCATACGACCAAATGGGCAACAGAAATCTAGTGTACCTCCTGTAATCTCGTGGGTTTTAGATTTTCTTGTTTGATTACCCTTCCTTCGTTCAAGTTTAAACTGTTTTTCCTGTACTTGGACGTTGTGATCTAAAACATCTTTGTCAGACTGAAAACCACTCTCTGCACAATAGGGACATTTCAAATTAATTTTAACATCTTCGTCTGAATGAACAGTATTAATATGATTAACAAAATCACAAACTTTAACAAAACCATCTTGGTTACAAGAAGAACAAAGTAAATTTAGGGGTTCTTTGGAAATTTCATGTAACTTTAAATAAACACGACCAGGAGCATCATATCCTAAATCTCGTGTTTTACTAGAGATACCAAAACTAGAATCAATTGTATTACGGCCATAAGTATCGGTGGCTGAACCTAATATTTTTATCAAATAATTCAATGCTACATTCTGTCCGAAGGTCAATTCAGGATCAAGTGTTGCCACAATAGGAAACATTCTGTGGAAGTCAGCACATCTATTCTTCATCCCGGCAATATTGGTGAAATGACAGTGCCATTCTGTACAATAAAAAAAAGGACAAATAAATAATATAGTAAATTACGTACAATTCAATTAATGATTAGATACACAACAGGATGAAAAGTGTAGGAAACAGTAATGCTCAGCGTGTACCATTGTTTTTGAGAGAGTTTCTGAAATTTCTTCTGTAGCTTGCGAAACGAAACCTTGCATTCCGAGTAGTTGCCCCGAAATACTTGAGGAAACGGTGTAGGAGACAAGTAGAAAAGTACAGTACAAAAATATCCTAACACTTGACGTTGGAAATCTGTAGGTGGTACTTCATCCCTGTTGTTCGATTTGTAATTTCCAAGTACTCGAGCTGAAGTTGGGTAGGACAAAACAGACATTGTTGTGTTTCACATCTTTCAAAATGATGTATTTGTCCTTCTCTTATGATCTTCCACTGAACTGAAGCTGTATTGAAGTCCTCATTCACAAATCGAGGGTGTTCAATTAATTCTAGTTTTCGAGCAAATTGAAGATTGGCAAAATTTTCTTTCTTGATGTTCTCAAGATGTGCATGACCTTCGTCATGACGTGTCTTCTGTCTGTCTGTCAAGTTACGACACATCCTTTCTGGTTTAATGCTCACTTGACAAGGGACACATCTTCCATCAGGTGGACCCATATTTTCTCCAAAGTGACGATTGACTCCACAAGGACGAATGAAGGACGGACAGGAAGTGACTTCCACACATTTGACTCTTACTCCATTCTTCTTACATCAACACATACTTCCACAATATTCCAATAATTGTTTGAATTCATCAGTCTGAATATTGAGATCAATTTCTTCCCACTTGACTATAGTAGCAGGTAATGAGGAGACGGTAGGAACTTGTTCAAAATTAGGAGAGGGAGGTGGAGTGTCAACAATCACAGTCTTTTTCCTCTTAATAGGTACAGGAGACCCGAGCTCTAGACTAGACAGAGAGTGTTTTGCTGCTGATGATGAGGAACATGGGATGGTAGTAGGACTAGGTACATTTTCAATGAAAGCGACATCCAAACATTGACTACTCTTGACATTCGACTCAGACACCAACTGTTCATCCTACACAAAGAGAAAATAAAATAATGACAGAGTAAGTTAGACATAGCCTATAAATAAATTATTGCAAAAAAATTTTGGAAGTCTCAAAATTATTTTTAAAAAGAATATGAAAGGTTGAGTAAATTAGACTTACTTGTACTTGAAGTGTGTACAATTCTAAATTATGATCTTTAAAAATAGCAGCAGAGCTAGGCCCAACTTCGTTCTCATTTAGTCCTTCAATTCCATTATACAGAAAATCATCTTCTTCGAATTCTGGCTTTTGACTATTCTCCAAGTATTTTAAGACACCATCCTTGACTTTGTTTACTTGACTAAGTAATTTGACTAACTGTACGTAAGCAAAAGAAACAACATGAGTCAATATACACTCTGATTATTGTAGAAGACTAACATAAAATTACAAAATAAATGAGAAGTATAATATTTAATAACACTTTCTAGTAGAAAGTTTCTACTTACATTGTCTGAATTATCCACCATTTGTTGTAGAGTCTTCAATTTATTCATATGAAACTTGTGACGATCCAAAGAGAAGTCAAGACTGAGACGACGATTGATTGACTCTCTCTTCTTATCCACCATTAGAGAGACTATTTCACACTCAAATTGACTGATTTGCACTTTTAATTGATCAATGGAACTTCCTATCCAACTCTTAGTCTTGTCCTTTTCCTCCTCCTACTTCCTCTTCTTTCCCATAGACATGACTCTATCTAGTACCTATGAATAAAAGAAAGAAAATCATAACGTATATATATATGAGTGGAAATGCAAGTTCTAACATGTTACATATGTGAAAACGAAAGAGTCATTCATAAAAGAAAAGTCTTACCTTGTCAATTTTATCCAACCCGGTTCTACGAGGACCATGAGCCAATAAGGAGAGAGGTGACCAGGAGCTAATTTGATTCCTCAATATTTGTAACTTTTTGATTTCCTCCTGGAAAACTGACTGTTCCTTTTCACTTGTATTAGATGGAGCGTGAAAATTTTCACAAAGATTTTCAACTGTCTCTACACTTTCATTGACCTCTGTCAAGCACCGATCGATGTCCTCCTTGGAGACCATGTCTCCAAGGTTGATTATCTACGACAATTACCGACTGTCAACTATTTTCACTGTAATTTAACTAGAAATTAACGAGACTAAAATTCATCTTCTCTAAAGCCTTTGAAAGGCATGCTAGGGTGGGAAATGAATTTGAATGGAGCAGGAATTAGTCTTACTGTTTACATAAACACTTTGAGTACATGAGATACCTTGTTTAATTTGATAACCTCGTATATAATAAGCTTACTTTGTTACGCCCAAGACCCGAGTACTCCAACTCGGTGAGAATTTGTATGAGGACTTTACGAAGTCCCGGAAGAACATAGGCTGGATTGACAAGACTGAGACGACCAAGTGTACATACACAAATTTCTCTGATTTCGAAAACCTCATCATGAAGGCCAAGGAACAGTGCGGACAAGTTTTCGGGTTGTGCCAAGTGAGTATCAAATATTTCGTCCAGATTTTCAAAGACAGTGAACCTCACATGTGGATCTAAAAAGAAGCAACAATTTATATTTTAAAAAACATTTAAACATTAAATACATTGCATGTTATATTACTAATCAAAATCAACGGAAGGGAATAACAGCATTAATTTCGATAGAGAAAATGACTCACCAGAGTCTGTGACTCCAACGACCAATAATTTATTGAGAACATCAGCGACGGTCGTTGTGACTGTATGAGAATAGCGACCATCTAAACCAACAATAGCAGAACGAAGGAGAACACTACAACTTCGGACAGACTCTAGACGAATTTCCTTGCTATCCGAGGTGAGGAAGACATCAGCACAATGTTTGACGAACTGAATCAAACTATTACCTACAGGAATAAAAACAAGAACGGATTCATTAAATTATTGGTAAATTTGATTTAAGTGGAATAAAAATCTCGTTAAAGTAGTCTGTAAAGTAGTATTCTTACCGTCCAAGTCAAATCGAGCCAAGGTATTTAAAGCCAAGACAATTGAACTACTGTCCACTTCCGACTTTTGATGCTCAATAAACTTCTGAAGAGGCATTCCTGGATGCCTCCAAGGTTGATTCATGAGCACACTACTAAGGATTTTGAGAAGGCCATCAGAAATGTCCTTTTGAGGGATAAAAAACAACGAAATGCTAAATTGTAGTAATCCTTTTTTGATTTTTTTTGAATAAAAAATAATAATAAAATACAATATTAAGTTATCGCACCTTTTTGAGGGAGGGTATCTGAGTTGTGACTTCTGTAAGACATGAAGTTAGTGCTTGACTGAGACCCGTTTGTAAAATGGGTTCTAACAGCTCAGCAATATCTTGCTTTATTTGAGACTTGAGGGAGATGGTCATTAATGTAACACAGTTTAGGACAGGGTCATATCTTTGCGATTTCCTTTGTGGAGTCACCTGATGTTGTCCGCTTTGAGCGGCAGAGAAATGTGTATCCTGAATAAAAGAATAAGTATTATTGCCATTGGGTAAATGAAACTGTAATGGATTAAATATAATGGTAGTATAATATATTTATTTGTAATTTATTTGAGTTACCGGCAAACTCCCTCGGACATTTTTCATTATATCATTGATCCAATTTTTAATGCCATAACCCACAGCGACAGCACACAGTCCGATTGTAACGAATGCTTCAGGCTTCAAGCGAATATTTTGCAGTAGATATTGCATTGTGGAATTAAGATAGCCCCTGTAATAATTTTTTCATCGTAAAGTATTTATCAAAAATATTAGATTTCAGGAAAAGTGGGAAAGAAAACTTTTTAATCAAATTTTTTACCCAGAAACAAATGCTTCCTTATTGAAAGCAGCAAGACGAGGAAGAAGGACAAGAAGAGTTTGCTGAATGTATGGATTTCGATTACTCTTCCACTCTAATGTTGCCTTACATATTTCACTAAAATGATCACCTATTAGTGCTTTACAGGAAAGTGACTCGGAATAAATTTTGGGTGGTTGGTCAACGTCCGAGTCTGCAACAGCCGTTTTGAGAAGTTTTTTACGAGGAAAATAATAACGATGATGTTGGCCGTCATTTTTCTACAAAAAGAGAAAGAAAGAAATACAAATGTCAAGTCATTTTTCAGAATACAAATGTCAAGTCATTTTTCAGAATACAAATGTCAAGTCATTTTTCAGAATA
>WJFB01001306.1:0-33761 GCA_009870185.1 Pygmarrhopalites habei | reverse complement strand
AAATTCGATTTATTATGTATATCATTTGTAAAAGTACGTTGCTTGCTCTGAGCTAGCGTAGAGTACTTGTGAATGCTCTGAGCTAGCTAGGAACGATTGTGTGCTCTAAGCCGGTTCACAGCGCTCTGAGCCAACCGTTCTTGTGAGCCACGACATATATACCCTTGGGACACGAGAAAGGACATGGAACTGACGTGTGAGGGGAAGTGCCTGGGTAAAAACAACCATGCATAATGGCTCACAAAAATGTGTGTGTATTCCATTGCTGGATGGAAAAAGGGCCCCTTCCCCTTTCTCTATTATTGAGATTTTTTTCCCCATCTATATCTCCGTCCAATCTCCATAGCTACAGGGTGAATAAGGGACCGGGTCCATTCATCCTTTTCATCTCAGACAGAGAGAGGAGAGGAGAGAGAGAGTCCTTTCAATTTCATTACAGATGTTAGGAAGTCAGCCGACGGACGGTAAGACAATCTTATATTTTTGAGACATTGTCAAGTACTTACCACATCTCATCATCATCATCACCACAAAACAACATTTCAACCAGCCTCTGTCGTCATCTCTCTCTCCAAAATATACCGGTCACAGAGCTGAAATGTCACTCCCACCCCATTATTTAATGAACAAGGAGTATTCCTACAGACACAGCATAACAATGCTGGTTTCTAGTTTGTACCCGGAGATTTAATGGTTGAAAAAAGTTTATTAAGGGGATGACCGTGGGAAAGTACGCCTTCACTTACTATGAATTTTCAAACACACACACACACACACACACAGTACATAAAGAATGTAAGCAGTGGGTGCATAATTAGTTTAATTTATTAACATGATGTAGTTTTCTACTCTTATGCTCTGTGTTGTTCTGTACTAACTACATCTCATTTTGTACATATCAATCGTTACCTGAAAAAATTAAGAGGCAGATAATTGGGAATATGGATAAACACACTAAAAAAGAGTGAGGCAAATTGTCATCACTAAACACTGCCGAATTTGTACATAGTTAATTACGGTGTAGTAGAGAACATGTGCAGTGTCATGTGTATGAAAAAGGCGTCAGAAGGAATTTTGATAATGTAGATGGTATATTTTGTAAAGAAAAGAAAAATGCATGGTATTATCTCTCTCCAGATTTCCCCTCCACCAATTTCAATTAATTTCCCATATGGAACTGCACAATTGTTCTGCATACGTCATTTAGACAGTAACTACGATTTTAGAGAATGTCCAGCAAAACTGCGTAAGTACTAAAATGAAGACAAAGAGACATTGAACTATGTAATAAGTACACAAATTTTTGGAGAAGGAGCAATTACATTTAAATATACTCTTCATTGTTCCAATTTTAAGTGCTTATCAAACGTTTCGACTAAAATTGTCTCTGTGATATAATGTGTAATACTTATTTTGAATGTTATTAGAAATACGGTATGCTCCAGATTATGATGCTGTGATTTCAAGTATTACGAAACACACTATTTGGTAGACAACGCATTTGTGCTTAATTTATTTATATGATTAACTTCCGGAAGTCATATATATATATATATATTATATATCAATCACCATAATAATAATTTGTTTACTACCATTTCTACAGATTGTAGACTAAGCCTAAGAGGTACGTAATCGAGGTTATATAGTAGTGTCAGCATAAAAAATTGATCTTTTTTCGTGTTTTAATTTTTGATTCTTCCAAGAGCTTAAAGAAAATTTATTCACAAGGGCGCTTAGAGCTGTCGTCGGCACAAATAAAAAAAATTTCAATGAACTACCCTTTCATCAAGGGAAGTATAGTAAAGGAACACATGATGAATAATAATGGATACCTAAGTATGTAAATATTTATATGTCAAATACTTGTACAACTATAATTAAATTTGTACTCTCACAATTAAAATGAAGATGAACAAATATTACGTAATTGGAATCGCTAATAATATAAGTTGCTCCTCCAGTCGTTCCGATGACTCATTCCAGTTGAACATTTGATTTAGTGTAAACTTTCTCTCTCGCTCTTCTGCAAATATACAGGGAGTCTGCGTTCTATAAAAGTTGTGTTCTCATTTTGTCCAATTTTATAAATTAATTTTTCTAAAATCATTCAGTCTTGTGTCAAAACTTTTTTTTTTCCTCTGCTCTCTTCTGTACCAACCATGCATCACCACGAGAATCCCACTTACTAGATTGAAAATGGGTTTGTCTATACAGACCAATGTCTATAGTCATTGGACTTGAAGTTGATGATCTTAAATTATTAGTCAAACTACTACCGTAATATTATGGATTGGTGTAGAAGTGGTGCATGAATGTACACATTGTATATTCTACAATACAATGTATTTCCTCTCTCTCTCTCTCTCTCTCTCCAGGAAAATATTATCATTCTTATGTCATAGTACGCATCTAAGCAGCTACAATTTTAAATGGAAAAGGTCAAAAGTAGTAGTACAGAGGAAACATTATAGCTCCGTAACTAGGAAAAGAATTTTTGTAAATCAGAATCTTGTCCCATTCAATGACACGTTTACATAGTCAAAAAAAGACTTGATTGAAATTTTTAAAGACAAAAAGCATACAATATTTCAACAACTAGAATGATTCTAGTCTAGTACCATCTATACCTCTCTAAGCCATTAATTTTGTGTAGCTAGTTTAACTAATATTCTTGCATGGGACATTATTTTAACCTTTTTAAATAGAAACTGAAAAACAATTTGATATTGGTCGAGCTATAGAGATGTGATTATGATCCACGATACAGAATAAAATAAATTGTACATTCATGGATGTACGGAAAAGGCACTCATCTGATTCTGTCCTAATGACATAGCTTCAAATGAAAATAAAATAAATAGGTACTTACTATACAAAAAGAGTGTAAAAAACCACTGTGATGGGTCCGCAATAACAAGAATAATCAAAACGAAACCAAAACTAAAGAATTACCGGTCATTCAAATCTTTCATATTATTTTCTTCTTCATTTCATCATTTATATAAAATGAAACTTGATTAAAATAAACAAGTCTTATTTTAGTTCATCAGGTATATAAATTAAAATTTCTACTACGTATGAAGAGGACAGTAATTTAGGAACTTGATTACATTCCTAAAATATTTTCAAATGGGTGTAGGGATTGAACAATGGATCAACAATTATATGGAACAAAAAAAAAGAAAATTTTTCCGTAATAATTCCCATCATCATCATACTAGTCTCAAGAGTAGTACAACATCATCATAATTGCATCTTATAGTATATATAATATTTTTTATATAATTCGTCGCGCGAAGAGTACTCACATCTACACAAATAATTTAATTGTTGTTTTATTTATATACTGCTAATTGAATAATTGAGAAAAGGTAGGTAGGAAAATTGTTAGTATGTACTTTATAACTCCATGAAGGCTTGATTTAAGTGCCACTGAATAGCAAAGAGTTTCCTCTTCTTTTTCTGTTTCTTTTCTTTCACGAAATTAACTCTTGAAAATATTTACGTGAAAAAGTCAGTTAGGTGTAGTTTCTTTTGTTCACTTTTTTCCAGGTACTTTGTACCAACGTAATGAATGCTGTCGAGCTAGCTTGAACATGTTTAGTTTTAGTATTTTTTGAAATGAAACTTCAGGCAAAAGGAAATTAAATACGTACTTAGTGTCTTTCAACATTATTATCCGGAAATTATTATCAGATCATACATATCATAATATATGTGTATGTATATTATCAGAAAAAAATTCTCTTGCATAATGTATTTCCTGACTGTATGTAGTATCTAAAACTGTGGACATTGGACACACAAACAACATATATAATCTTCTTTTTTCTATTTAAAAAAAATAGTAATAGGGAAACATTCATACAATTCTGAAGAAGAGAAAAGAAAGACACGACCTTATATATAGTACTTTTGGGATTATATTTAATCATAGTACAAAATACATGCCGATTCTTAGTTTTTTCTCTCGTAATCCTTATTTACTTGTTTTTATTTGTTTCTAGAGAAGTGAATATTTCTCTTCAATCATAACATTATTTTTCATTTCATATGAGTCCATATAGTTTTTAAACACATGTGATACGTGTCCATTTATCCGACATTTTTAAAAAACTGATTTTTGTTTTTTGTTTTGATACTAACGACATTTTTTCAAAAGTCTGTACTGATTGGATACGTTGTTGTATTGTTAACCCTATTATAAAATTATCGACAGCAACATTACTTGTTTTTGAAATTTATCATTTGAAATCATAATAATAGTATCATCATAATAAGTATAAATCATTACTTTAGAGACACTGACGTCTTCTCTCAAGAAATGTCTAATTTACCTAGTCGTAAATATAGTTTAGTTCCGAACTTTACTTCTTTATAGTGTAATGAGATTTGAGTTGATGTTATCACTCTCACAAGAACGAGTTCGTTCTGAATAAATGAATATCCGTCGTCAACGTGTATTTTTAATTAACACACAAGTAGCAGTAGTAGCAGGTTAGAGAAAACACAAAAAAATTCAAATGACAAAGAACATAATAATAATTGATATTATTGGGACCAAAATATAAATAATGATAAATTTTTTTGACAACGAGTACACCCTATAAATGATTAATCAAGGGTACAGACTTTACAAAAATTACAACCTCTTATGTATATAAAGAAGTAAAGGTATTGAGACTAAACTTATTTGCGCTGAAAATTATGCAGCATCGTGGACGCGAGCAGGTAACGTAAACGGATAAAAAGTTAACTCGACAACAGAATAAACATTATCATTAAATTTATTATTTCTTAAATGATTTTTTAAAGGACTTATAAGAAGAAATTGGTGTTTATTATTGTTTATCGGCTCACTCTTTACGAGTTTTATTTTTGTTAAAAAGTTTTGGGATGCTAGCGGGATACACAGCCATGAACCTTGTTCTTTTTTTATACACATTATCTCTTCCTCGTCGTCCTCCATTTTCAAATTACTTACTTACTTTATTACTGAAAACTTAAGAATGGGAGTACTTGATGTAGGGGATTTTAGTGATCACCAATGACAAAGCTTGAAGAATTGTGTGGTGGCTGCTGTATGCTTCCGCCTTGATCTTTCACTACAGGATCTATATTAGAGAATTTAAAGAGATATATATGTATAAAATTTTTGTTTTGTCTGACTGTGTAGGAGTGCGTACACGAAATGAGGCTAATATTGAGAACATTGTTTTTTTACAAGACAAAAATGAAAGGGAAAATTATCTAAATTATTGTAAAATGTATCGATCGAGCAATAACTGTGCGGTAACTTTTGTATATAAATAAATAAACTATAAAAAAATATCTAATATGACTGCAGTGCAAACAAGAGAAAAGTACAAATACTGACAGCGCAATATGTACTACTCTTTCTAAAATGAGAGTGAGAGATAATTATTTGGTAACTTACAAAAGTAAGGATGGTCCATGGCTTCACGAGCCGTGAGTCGTTCCTTGTGATCATATCGAAGAAGTTTGTCCAAGAAGTCCAATGCCTCTTGGGAAACCAAATGCTGGTTCTCACTGTGAACAAAGCGCTCCCATCGTTTTCGGGAATGTCTAAATCGTTACAGAATAAAAAAAAATTATTTGATAAGAACTACATAAAGTCAAATTAGCTAAATAATTGAAATCATTTGACTGAGATGTTAATTTCCTAGACGTCCAACATTTTTACAAGTAAAAGTAAACATTCATGTACTGGAGAAAATTAAAAACTTTTTGAAACTTACCTTCCTAAAATGTCATTAAACCTTGGATCTAGGTCAATTTGATATTTGTCTAAGTATTCATACAATTCCTCAGTGCCTAAAACCTAGAGTAAAAATATTTTTTTAACAAAAATTACTACAAAATGTTTTTAGGTTCTTCATAAATATAGACGAACAGCTTTGACAAACATACCATTTGTGCGTCAAATGATCACCAAATAAATTAAATAAAAATAGTGTGTATCGTATTTACAAAAACTTACTTTCGCTATGCGCACAAGTTGGTCGTAATTATCATGACCATGAAAGAATGGCTCTTTTCGGAAAATCATACTGGCGAGCATACAACCGAGACTCCACATGTCTAATGAGTAGTCATACATCTGGAAAAAACAAATCATAGAGATCATAGAAATCGTAGAGCACAACTCGCACAGATGATTTCAAATTAAATTGAAGATTATATTATTTTGGCATACCTGGTAGTCAACAAGGAGTTCCGGACCCTATAAATAATAAAGAAATATATTGTGAAGAAATTTTTACTAGTGTCAAAATTTTAAGGTGACCTTCTTAACAATGTTTCAAATAAATTGACTTGTAATGACTTTTGTGAATGCTTGTGAACATAGTTTAATTACCTTGAAGTACCGAGAAGCCACTCGAACATTGTATTCTTGACCTGGATGGTAGAATTCTGCAAGTCCCCAATCAATGAGACGCAGCTTTCGATTCTCATGGTCTATCATCACATTATGTGGCTTGACGTCCCGATGCATTATGCCCATACTATGACAGTAATCCAAAGCCTGGTAGAGACAACAAGAATAAAAGTATTCCCATATTAGTACAATTACTATTTGTACGAATGTTACTAGTATGCAGATTGAAGAATAAATATATCAGAAAAATGAGAGAGAGTTTACCTTAAGGAGCTCGTAGAGATAGTATCGGATATCAATGTCGGTGAGAGTCTGATAGAGCTGCTTGAAATCGGTATTGTTCACATGCTCAAAAATGAGGGCAGGAGTTCGTGATACAGGGTCTTTAAACAGAGAACAGAACGACGTATTTAGAATATGCGATCATCATCATGAAAATCTTTAACTATTTAGATCAACTTTATAATTGTATAAAAGCAAACGACGATGAATTAATCATATACAAGTTTACCTTTAACAACGGCCTCCAAGGTAATTATATTAGTGCCGCCACGTAGATTTTCAAGAATTTTGATTTCTCTTTTGATTTTCTTCTTCTTCACCGGCTTCAAAATTTTTACAACACATTTTTCGTTGTTGGTTATGTTAATTGCTTGAAAAAGAAAAAAAAAGGAATTATACATATGTTTTATACAACAACAAAGTAATCATGTCTGTGTGTGATACATTTTTATGATGACATTGATTCAATGTAAAACTTGTTGTCTTGATTGTTCTTGTAATAAGGCAAATACATGTACAATGGGTATGATAATTCATAAAAATTAATAAACATGACAAACCTTCGAACACTTCACTATATTTACCACGTCCAAGCTTCCGGACCAATTGGTAGTCATCTTGTTGCCTACACATTGTATGGGGTACAGATCAAACAGACGAAATTATTAGATGAGAACACGATCGAACTTGACAAAGATGACTAAAAAAGTCTTACCCCCATTCAACAACGTAAGATTCGTAGTCCCAATATTCTCGAGGTTTGTGGGAATTCACATCGGAGTAAACACGAGCCCGACTGGGAAGAGGCATTATTTTACTACTTAGACTACGATGAGTCAAACTAATATTAGGATGACGGGAGCTTGTACACAATTTCGAAAAAAGTTGTAATTTCCCCTTCTGACCCAAGACGAAAATCAACGAACGCAATGTCACCGGCTGCGTTCTGCCCCTCCACAAGTTTCTTCAAACCAATTTTTCAAGCAATTCCAGTCATTTATTCCTGGCTTTTCTAAGTTTTTTTCGCCATATAAAATTGGTATGTGGTTTACACGGTAGGTGCCGGGATGACGGACGCGCGAAGACTGTACAAATATTTAGAGGTCAAGAGTCACTCTCAAAAAAGCAGTCAAACTCAATTCTTGACGATTACCAGTTTATTACACTTTACAAAATTTCAATTACAAATTTTTGCTAATATTTCTACAGCCGCTTCAATTTCTTCTCTTGTCGTTGATCTCCCTACACTGAATCGTACAGTCCTCGCTGCCCGGTCCTCAGGTAGACCCGAAGAAACTAGCACTCCTATATTGCATAGAATGCAATGTGTGTAAAATGTTATAAGAACTCAAGTTTTATTGTATCATAATTATACAACTCACCTGAACCATGTACACTTGTGGAGTGACACGCTGCCCCTTTACTCGCACAAATAATATCTGAACACTCTGCCAAAATTTCACCAGCAATTTTCCCAGTATGAGGAGGAAATGCGACACTCAATGTATTAGGTAGGGCAAGGGGTTTGTCAAAATTGATTTCAACACCAGGTATCTGATCCTAAAATACGACACACAATACACAAAATAATACCTATGATGCATTTTACTTGATGATGGACATATTGCTATTTAAATACCAAGAGTTTATGTTTGAAAATATTTCTCATTTTCTCCATGTCCTCTTTATAACTTTGTATATTTTCTGAGACCAATTTAGCTGCAGCTCCCAGTCCCCTGATCATACCTGAGAAAGAGTAGACTCATCATCATCTCCAATGAATTTTTATTACTTAACGACGAAACATATGAATGAACATGACGGGACTCACATGTATTTTCCGTTCCAGGACGCAACCCTATCTCAGTGTAAACAATGAATGATTATTTATTAAGCAATTAAATATTCTCATATCATCATTTTTGATTGACAACTCACCTCTCTCCTGACCACCCCCATGGAATGCTGGAATTATAGGAATTCTATCGACATCCACTTTTCGAGCGTACAAGGCACCGATTCTAGGACCATAAAACTATCAAAAAAAAACTTGTTACTACTTTGTCTGAAGAAAATGTCATATATTTGTAAGGAAGGCATGTAAATAATGCTGTACTTTGTGTCCAACAACTGTTATGTAGTCTACTTTCAACTCCAGGACACTAACATCAATTTTCCCAATTGTTTGTGCAGCGTCAGTGTGGAATAAAATGCGGGGATGACCATCTTGTCGTCTTTGTTCGTTAATCTCTTCCAATTGTCGTCCAATTTCCTTTATTGGCATGATCACTCCTGTCTCATTATTTGCATGCATTATTGTGATAAGACATGTATTTGGGGTAATGAGATTCAAAACTGTTTCAATTTCAAGCACTCCACTGTCCTTTTCAACAGCTGCAATGGACAAGTCTGTGTGTGAGTCAAAAGATGCATTATTTATAAATTGGTAAACAAACACATCTACCACATGTAATTACAATTGCAAAAGTCATCCATTTACCAATTGTTCCTTCTCTTTCCAACTTTGTAAGGAGCTTAATCACAGAGTCATGTTCAACATTGGATGCTACAACATGTGGTCTAAAGTTGTCATCATCATCACGTCTTGACGTGATGGCTGAAAGAATTGCCAAATGATTTGCCTGTAAGGTGTAGGAAATCATGCAAGTAAAAAAACTGTGTGCTATAATCCAGAGTACAACTTTATAGATGCAAATTATACTATGAATATGAATTTAGTGTGTAATATTCAACCTCCGTTCCTCCAGATGTGAAAATTATGTCATCCGCACTAGATGCTTTCAACATTTTGGCAATTTCTAGTCTACTGTCCTCAATAACGGCTTTTGACTGGACACCAAGTGAATAATTGGAACTTGGATTAGCCCAATGTAATTTCAGGCTTTGTACGATAGACTCGATAACCTCTTGGGCCAATGGAGTAGTCGCATTGTAGTCTAAATATATGGGTGCTGGATTTTCGTTCAACATTATTTTCTCTTGTGTGTGAAGTCTCCACCCAAGGGTCTGGCTAGAAATCCAATAAACCATCACTTGTATTGTATAGTCTGAATCTCTAGCCCTAATTAGTGGGTAAAGGGAAAAAAATACAGGGGAACTGGAGAAAATATAAGGGAAAACGTGCATATGTATGATATGTAAAATCAATGCACTTACCCCTACAGAGACTGTTTCAAACGGTCAGTTCGGTTGAACCCCTACCAACTCTTTTTCTTTCCCTTTTCTTCCGGCTTCAAAAAAAATGTCTCAACAACCCGGAAACTCGAAAATTCCCCGCTCCGATATATGGCTGACGGGTACCATGGACGTCTTGGCTAGATTTTATATGGATTTGCAGCTACGACTCTTACAAAAGGACTTGCAAATGCAAAAACCAACTGCTTACTTTGTCTACTCAATTTATGTGTTTTCAAAGACAGGCACTACACACACAAAAGAGGAATGAACTTACTGCTTCTGGACTCTCCACACTACTCTTCCAAAAGGTTATGTACTACTAATACTAATACTGACTGTACATGTTATTATGACGAATTGTGGTACGTTGGTTAGCTATATCATTACTCACTTCCTCTGTCAAACTTCTCACACGAACAGGAAATGTTGATGATGAGGAAATTTGGGAACCCTAAGACCATGTAACTATACTCACCGTTCGGTATTATAACACAAGTAACCTTATGTACTCAACGTTATGTGGTCATTCTCATTTGAGCGTGTGTGCTTTGTAATAAATTCTATCAAATTAACAAAGTAAATAAAGTGTCAAAAAGAACTACAAGTATACATATACTCGAGTAGAGTCGCTCTCCCTAACTGATGTTTGTTAAAAAGAAAAAGAAAATTCTAATTATGATTTTGGTCTTGGGGAAGGAGAAACACAAGAAGCTCCGGCCAAGAGAAGCGTGAAGACTTTTTTCAGTTTTTTTCCAGTCGTCACAAACGTGGTCTATCCAACTCCCGACCGCCAGCTCGCTGTCTCACTTAGCTTGTCAATTTTAAGGGATATGATCGTCGATTTTTGTCGTGGGGGTTCATTAGACTCAAATTTGATACTACCCAAAAGTACCCACGGGAAATTACACTCTGTTTTGAAAAAATAAATGCAGTGTCCGGGAAACTGTGGGATTCCTAAACTTTATCTCTGTAATCTGTATAACATGCGTAGTCATTGAGTTGAAGTACTAGGCCATGTCAAATGACTGACAAATTAATTTTTTTCTATTTATAAACATGGACGTAGACTTATGTGTATGAAAAAATTATGTATTTTGTAACGTGTTTACTATGTGAATAAAATAACGGCACACTTTCTTGTTGATCACACATATTTATTGTCATCATCCCGGAATGTACTACCCAAATTTTTTTCTACGTTTCTTTCAGTTGCTCCTGCTCAATCTTATACAATTGACTTCATTTTTTTATATAAAAAGATTCAAAACAAACACACACAAATTAAACTATGATAGATCAATGAAAAAGACAATACAAGAACAATTACAAACTATGACGTGTTACTAAAATTAGACAGTGTTTTATACCAAACAAAGGATTCTACAAAAGGCAAACACAAAGTTTGAGAATACAAAATATCATTGGAAAAAAGAAAAACAAAGACTTGTTCTCGTAAAACGTGGAACAAAAGAAAAAAAATAGCTTCTTTTTTTTTCTCCTGGTGATCTGCAGTAAATTATTGGCATGTAAGGGGCATATCACCTTCTATTTGAACATCTTTGTAAAACAGTCGCTATAAAAATTTGTTCTATACGGTTTAGAAAATACGAAAATACATTATCAATGCTTCTACTATAAGTACACTTATACACATAAACTATAGCGAACATAAACTACTAACTATAAAAACATAACAGTTATTTTACACAAAGTCTCATATTACATTAATCCCCATACAACACATTTTGGTAACAGCCGTCCTGATAAGATCAACAAGTTTAAAAAACAAATTGTCAATTCGCAATCATAGAATACATTTAAAGGAGTATTTTGAATACTATGGTACAAAGGCAAACTATTGAGTAAAAAGATTTTGTGCAAGATTCTTGCAAGGGAGCCTTTACCACATGATGTTACTTGTAAGCGTTTATCCGGTTAACACACTCACCTACATACTACTAACATTACATATATAAATTTATTGTCAGCACTGACTCCAGTATGTAATAGATTTTAATTCTCTAGAAACAGAAGAATCATTCTTCTTCTGTCCCTCAAATATAATATATAAACCTAATACATACGCATAATATATCTTTGACATTCCGCTCAAGGAAGAAATTGATGAGTTGGCAATTAGGTAGTCCTTTATAGGTAGTGGTTGCGATTCTCGATTATATATATACATGTACATAACATTTAGGAATTTTATATAGTACTTAGTCAAATTCGTAAATTGATTCTTTTTATATGACTCCAAACACACCATCATTGAAACTAGATATAGATACAGTAGATACTAATATCTACAATATATCTATTACATTTATTACGTGCGAGACTACTAAATCTTTTAAACTTTTATCCAATGTGCTGTCTTAATATGACAAGGCTGGCTTGTCAATTCCACGACAACACATTTTCAATCACAGCTTCTCTTATCTCTCTGACAGATGTTCAACTTCCGTCTCATCATTCAATATATGTAACAACACACTTACTACGAGTGTATTTTTTACTTAAGGAATATCTGAATTACATACACACCTTACTACATTGCACGGGTGTGTGTGTACGAATGACAACAACAAGGAATAGTATAAACTACAATACAATACGCGTCGAGCGCAAATCTCAAAAGACTCAAAAGTCTTGTCGACTATGTAAAGCAATCTGTTTATGAGGAACAATTGCTAGCTTCTTATTTCTTGATTCCTAGTAGATATTCTGCAACACCAAAAAAGTAAACCATTTGGGCTATCCCAAAAAGAGGTGCTATAACAATCATCCGACAAGCTGCCCCTTTGAAGAAAGCCTGAGGACCTTCATTCTTCAATATTTTCCTACATGAAACAAAGAAAACATTTTTAAATAAAGAAGAAAATCAAAAAAACTGACAATGAGATTCTCCCGAAGTAAGGCGACCTCATTTAGCCTGAAACACATGTCATTCGAAAGTGTTCCAGGTGACTTACACAAAGGCATCGGGCACAGAATTGTAGGTGACTTCTCCAGATCCTTTCTTCAACAACTGTAATCTAGTCTTAACAACATCAAATGGATTGACTACAGCAGCAGAGATTGATCCCGACCCACACCCGGATAAGAATGACCACCAAAATACAGCTTCATCGCTATTAGCCTATAGGCAGACACAGGAACAAGGAGAGAGACAAAATATTGATGATTCAATAAATCGTCAAATTTAATTTTACAATTTTCAAATCAACGTAGCACGATATGACAAAGTACTAAGTACCTTTCTTGGTCCAAGCGAGTTCAAGCGGGCAAAGAGTGGAAAGTAGACAACAGAAAAGGACACATCACGCAACATGGTTGCACCTATTGTGAGTTTTTACAAAATTACAAATTTACCTATGACAATGAGAATTTCCCTTTTCCATCGTTCGACTGAAAGAGTACTCATACTTACCGAGGCCTTTGTACAGTCCAAAAATTCCTTTAGTTTTGAATAAATCCAGTGCGATGCTCGTTGCTGACATTTTCGGAACAGTGGCTGAGGCACCACCAGCTGAGCTTGCCTTAGCTTGGGCAGCCAAACGACCTGCATCCTGAAGCTGAATTTTCAACAATTCCATGGGTGTGGTAATGATAATTTGACAAAATCCAGCACTACCACCAGCCAACATTTCTCTTGTGACGGGAAGTTTCCCATCTTTTGTTTGGAGATGATGACGAAAAAAATCATTAGCAGCCAATTTGATTGCCTTCTCTGGAGTGATTAATAGAATATTAACTGCAGAGCCTCTGTACATGCCAAAGTACCCTTCTGATCTATATGTTTTTCGGAAACAGTCAATCCTAATTTCGTACAGGACAAAAATATTATATCATTCCATGACTTGAAAATACACACACGTTAGCATGAGAGAACGGATATAAGTAAGAATATTTTGTATTAATACAAAGTGTAATTACATTGATGTATACAGACGTTCTCCATTGGGGCCAATTTGTTGATTCTGTAGTCTTGTCTTGACTAGATCCAATGGAAATACACATGAAACTCCGATTACGCCAGCAATACCACCATTAATGATTTTTGGCAGTAGTCTGAAATAAATATGACAGCAAATTGAACATTTGTAAACTTTTTATCACCAAAATGAGCAAAGTATTTAGAGTTTGATTTTTAAAGAAAAACTTACGCAAATTGTTTCTTTGGTGTAATGGTTGTCGTTAATGTTGCTACTTCGGATATCGTTGACTCTAGCAAAACCTCTTGCTGCTCCGTACTTGCCATTATTACAAATCAATGTAATAGGCAGTAATGGGATATGCCTAAATTTTTACTTTTTGGTACTATATTTTATTTTTTTAAAAAAAGTTATAGAACTTCAATGATTAAAGTGAGTTTCAGTCTTGTGATGTGGTAAAGCAGTATTGCACTGTAAATAATACACGACTGCACATTTGAGATTGACTTCTCTTTGGGTTGCCTAAAAAATTCCGTGCTCCTGGAATGACCTACTTATTACGTAAGAATTCGTCAACCTATTCCGTTTCTTATAAAAAAGACTTTACACATATATAATATATAAACTAAAGAGTGCACGCTATTCTACAATTTACGACTGAGTCAGGTGTTTTAGATGTGGGGTTGCATAACTAGAAATGACTATAAAATTGATATTTATGGACACGCGAAAAAAAGGTTACAAAATATACTCAAACACTACGAATTCCCACTAAAGGTGCGGCCATCAAAAAAATTCATTGAGTAATACTTTCTCCCCCTGACTTTCTCTCGACTTTCACTTGCGATAACTGAAAAATAACTGAAACATCCATTTTGAAATGTACACACGAAATCAACCAAGTTATTTAATAATAAATTATTATACATAGGTAAATCATATTGGTAAAGTTGCGAAGTTCAAGATACATAAAATAATTATAAAGAACGATAAACAAAACCCAACTCAAATGACACGGTAGAAATATTTGACATTTTTAATAAATTATGAAAATTAAGAGTATCGAAGAATTTCTTCACTGGCAATTTTTGACAGAATGTGAAAGTCAACATCTAAATAACGTCTCCAAAAAGCACGATTGCGACTCCAATCTCCTGACGGAAAACAAGGACTAGCTATGCCTTGCAAAATTTTAGCAACTGCTCTGCCAGTGAATTGAACGTCCTTGTTGCTGTATATTAAACTGGCAACAGCTCGACGGACTTCATCTTCCTTCTCAATTCCTTGTTGGGGCTAAAAGACAAATGAAAATATAACTACTTAGACTTTTACTAAATACCAAAAGATTTTTAGCATGTAAAAATAATAGATACTTACTGCTTTCCAAGTTGATGGAACTCCTGGATTTTCTAATTTAAAATATTCACAAATGGCACCCTTGAGTGTCTCACTATACTCTTCATTAAAGTCATCACAGGCTGCTCCGACATTGGGCGTTGAAACACTAAAAAATACAACAACACATAAACATGACCACTTTGTGTGCTTTATGAATATAATTGTTTTCATCATCAAGCATTCTGTTACTTTGATCTAATTTTGACCCATATTTACCAATAAAATGATTGATATAATTTATAAAGTTGAAACAACTGTGTTCTCTCCTGCTCCGAGTTGACACCATAAAGGTAGGTAAGAACTTGATCAGATTCTTCATCCGTGAGATCCCCTGGAGCTTTGACACGGTAGGCCAAATCCGTAAATTCGACAAGAATACCGGATTTTCTGTACTTTGTAGGATTTCCTTTAAATAAATACACATTATCAAACCATGATCATAAGGGATGTATTATTGAAATTTTCTATCATGCCAACAAATCAATATACACAGGTACAATTATAATAAATATGTAGTAAGAACCTTTAGGATCAAACTGGTTGCCAATCCATTCAAGATTTTTTAATTCTCTTTTTACTGTTGCACTACTCCATCCAACTGTTGCTGCAGCCTCCACAACATCAAATTCAAGATACACGTCTCCATCTTTAAATCGTTTCTTTTCTTTCTCAAGAGCAATTGCAACAGCAAGTGGAGGACACTAATCAAAAGTCAAAACAAATTTTTTTTTCAAAATAATGTTCCATGATTATGTGTCCAATTCAAGTTCATTGAATGAAATTCATTCAATTGTTGTGGTAATACCTTTAGCGCTGCTGCCTTCAGCTGTTTTGCACCACTGTAAGCATGGATTTTGCATATTGCATAAGTCATTGGCAGAATATCAATCCATTTTCTATTCGTGTCTAGTTCAAGAAACGACAATAGAGTTGTAATATTTTCAGCCGGAAGGTCCAACTCTCTCACAATTTGTTCATAACTAAATGCCACTTCATGTCCAGGACAGCGGGTCTGAGACTCCTTTGGGACTACACGTTCAGCAATTTTCTCAATCCTTTGACATTTACACGGCTTAAAAATTTTTCTCAAGAGTCTACGAATAGTGGCTCTGTCCACTGAATTACTGTGAATATGTCTTTTCAGTTCACTCAAATCTTTTCCCTGTATAGAAAAAGGATGACTTTCTTTTTAAAAAAATCTTCACCAATTCACATACAGTTTAGAATACAAGATATACAAATAATGTATGTACTTTAATATTATCGAGAAACAAATGACATTGCCCAGGTAGTCCATCTCTCCCAGCTCGACCAATTTCTTGCACGTACAATTCATACGTCTTTGACATATTGTAATGAATCACAGCTCTGATGTCCGACTTGTCGATGCCCATTCCAAAGGCAATAGTGGCAACAACAATACGTATTTTTCCTGGAAGAATCATGGATCAATTATGGTAATGATTCACTCCTTTGCTTTTTATGACAGTGAAATTAATACCTTTTCACACAGAATATTCTAAATATTGTAATAAGATTTTAACAATAATTCAAGTTACCAGCCATGAAATTTTTCTGAACATATCTTCGACGTGCAGTGGACAACCGAGAGTGATAAGCCTCACAGTTCGTAGAAATACGAGATCTTGCAATTGGAATCACAGAGTTGAATGCAGAATTATCCTAGAAAAATACATTAATTCAAAATACAATGTATCAGTAATTTCTGTAGTACATTTACAAATAAGGAATAACAAATTCATTGACACACCTTACAATAAGTAGTATTTATAGATCATTATATACGATGATAAAAGATATATGACTAGAATGCAAAATTAATGCCATCTCTCTCACCTGTAAATTTGTTCGAAGAAAAGTTGCAACTCTATCGCATTCAAAGATTGTGGTGCAATAAATGATAATTGAATTACAATCCTTAAATCTATCTCCTCGTAATAAATGTAGCAATGCCAAATTTCTGTCTTGGTCTCTAGAAACACTGAGATTTAAATTGTTGGGAACAATTTCACCACGGATAGTACTAGAAGGATCAATTTCAAGATGTTCACAAATGCTAATTTCTGTTTGAGCCGTTGCTGTAGCCGTCAAACCCAAAATTGTTTTTACATTCAGCTTTTCGCGTAAAATCTGGAAAATAAAAAATAAATCTTGTTTCTAGCTTGAATCTACTCAATATAATTGAAAAATGAAAAAATAGAAAGCAATAAGTACAAATCACCTTGCATAATTCCAGATATGTCGGTCTAAAATTATGGGACCACTCCGAAACACAGTGAACTTCATCAATGCAGGTAAAAGCAATGTCAGGCATATTTCCACTTCTAAAAAGGCCAAATAAACCAGAAGCGACAGCCTCAGGACTTGCTAATAGTACTTGTACCTTTTTATTTTTAATCAGTTCAATATTCTGTTCCTTTTTCTTTGCAGACAATTGACAGTGTAATGCCACTCCATTTATAAATGTTGGCAATCCTTCAATCTGAAAGAATCATACATTAAATTGTATTCATTTTATATTTTGGAAATGACACACGGAAGAGCATACATACTTATTTAACTTTTCAAAAAAATAGTCAACAAGTTCATTTTACGTGAGCATACACTAACCTGATCTTCCATTAAAGAAACCAAAGGAGAGATACAAAGAGTAAGAGCTCCAGGATATTTCTGGGCATACATGTATGCAGGGAGCTGGTAACACAAACTCTTTCCTGAACCCGTTGAAGAAATTAGCAGCGTCGACTCTCCCTTCAAAACACGTAATATCGTTTCTTTCTGACCATCTCGGAAACTATCATAGCCAAACAACTGCAACATCCTTGAAAGGTCTTGTTCTACATCGTCTAGTAGGTAAATAGGGGGTAATTAAATAAATGTTATAGCAATTATAAAACTGACTGGATCAAATACATTATATATTCAATGTTCTGTGTAATAAGTATTTAACTGTGCATACCTTCGTTTGTAGACTCAGCAAAATATGGACCAAATGACGGTTGTTTAAATTTGTTGTTTGCAATTTCAAATGCTTCATATGATTTTATCATGGATTCACTCATATCTGTTCCTTGTGAGCTACAAGTTGTTTCACTTTCTGCAATTTCCATTGAATCGTTGCAGTCCAGGTTAGTTGATTGAGACAAATCACTGCAACTAGTATTCTTCTCGTATACCACAGCATGAATCGTTTTGGTAGGGGTAGATTTTTTAGACCACACCATTCTTGCGGCTTCCTCAACTGTTGGCCAAGGACTATCGTCGACCTCTACTCCATCCATCTCCACTCCCGTGTCAGCATGGGTCTCTACACGATCTTTGTGTTTCAGAAGAAGAAATTTATTATTATTATTTAGATACTACTACAATTCAATGTAAACTATTGTAAACTATTTATTTGTACATAACAGACAATTCGTGTGGTCATGGATTACTCACCTTTTGGACAGAATTTGGCAAAATGACCCACTTCACCACATTTTTTACAAGTACTAAGGGACAACTTCTTTTCCCTAGCAGATGTACTTTTTTTAATTTTCCAGTCTAGTCGTTTCATCTTGGCCCCTGTCATACGCTTTCTCCCTCGAACAAACACTTTTTTACCCACATCAATCCGTACAAAATTGTCATTCACATTCTTCGTCCTGACAGGACGCCTCTTGTTCCAACCAACTTTTCCAGTCTTTCCAGAGGTAGGGGGAGGACAGTCACTTAATGAATAATCTTGTTCATTTCGATCAAATTTTATAACCTTCTTCTTGGGTTGGCCCTTAGTCCGATTTGTGGAAAAGGCATCCTTAACCTTTCGTTTTTTATCCACAGTTTTAGTAGTAGTTTTAGCAGCTTTAGTAGTAGTTTTAGCAGCTTTAGTAGTAGTAGTAGTAGTAGCAGTGCTCGTACTTGGATTAGAAGTTAGATTTATATTATTTGTTGTACGAGCCGTGGGTGTATCATTCAACATCGGAGTCACAATTTTATTATCACTTAAGGGTTTTGAATTATTGTCAACCGTTTTGGATGGCTGAACTTTAGAATCATGGGGAGTAAGGAGGGCCTTTTTCTTTTGTAAAACACTACTGTTAGGGAAAGCATTCTTTTTTTGTTGAAATTTACCATCAAGGGGGATTGACATGCAGGAATTTAATGTATAACGTTTCTCTTTACGTTCCGATTTGAAAAATTTCTTTTTGGGTTGTTTTTTAGGACTCGGAGAAAAGCCAACCATTCTTTTCCTTTCAACGGGAGCTGTACTCGGAGTGGAGTTGTTTTCATTTATACGAGCTGGGGATGTACACGTCAATACAGGAGTCAGATAAATATTTTCATCATGATTTATGTCAGTCTGTGGTGGTGGTGGTAGCGGAACATTATATACTGGAGTCAGATTTTGATTTTCATCATCATTTTTATCTACATCAAGTGGTGGTGGGTCATAAAATAAGGGGTCAAAATTATTGTCATTTATTTGTAAATCACTGATTTCAGTCTCCATTTGTTGACTTTCACCAAGAAGGGGGAAAGAAAAGGAGGAGGAGGAATCTAATGAAAAAAGTCTTGAATTCATTTCAAAGGATGGATGAGACTGGAGTCCAAGAACAATTTTATTGGGTGTTGTGTCTTTCTTAGTAAAGGAAAATTGACGATTCTCTCCCTCCACTACATCACTCAACACTTGGGTCACCATATCAGTTATTATTGATAAATCTTCAGTCTCAACAACTTCAGTATCAGCGGGAGTGACAAGAGACTTTTTCTTGTGTCGACAGTCTGAGAAAGAATTCTTTTTTTGTTGAAATTTACCATTAAGGGGGATAGAAAAACTACTTTTGTCAAAGGATGGATGGGATTTAAGCCCAACAAATATTTTTGTTGGAGTTGTTGTTGTTTTCTTTGTAGAGGAAGGTTCAACGTTTTTTTTTACGTCAGCATACTTTTTAAGGTACCTTTTGTACTTGTGGTATTGCTTGTAGGCCTCTTTGACATCTCTAGGTGCAGACTCAAAATCATCCTGAATGAAAAATATATGTATTACTATTGGAACCTTACTGGAGGTCAAAACTAGACTGCAAAAGAATATTAAGATAGTCATTGTCTATTACCTTTGTCGGAGTCTGTCCCGTGATTTTACTGATAGTATTTTCCCAACGTAGAATGATACTCTTGTGCTGGTCATGCATTTTGGTGATCCTTCGATATTTCTCGTTCTCTGCCATGTCTGCCAGGGTCCCACGACAGTCCTCTTTTTGTTGCCTGGACACAAGTTTTCAACAAACTTTTTTGACAAAAATGTGACAGGACTGAGACTTGTTGGACGGTTAGAGAGCGGGAAAGGAGTTCGCGCTCCTCCCTTTGAAATGCACACGGTGCTCAATGGTCCCTACTCGTGTCCCATCAGAATTATTTTTTTATCATCCTTTTGGACTTGTGGCCTTGTACCACAGACTCGTGAGAATAGTTAGTTGAACCTAATTTATTTTAATCGGGTAGTAGTTCTGTGCCTTGCTTGTCGCCGACAACAGAGATTTGTACCATGAAATTCTGGAATTCAGATCACGTCTTCGAGTAAGTGAAAATATTGTGTTTCCTCACTTTAATTTCGAAAACTAGGTGACAAGTCATTTACTCATTGTTGCGTAATTATTTTTCCCTTTCCCTTCACGACAGTCATCCGTGGGAAAAAGTAGCTCAGGCTGCTTGGCGTAAATATCCAAATCCCATGAATCCTTCCGTAACAGCAATTGACGTTCTTGATCGAAAAGTTGATGGAGGAGTATTACACACTCACAGAATTATAAGTTCGAGATGGGGAATGCCTTCGTGGGTGGAACCCGTAAGGAACATTCTCATTTTCTCAACAGTAGAATATATAAATCTTGAGATGATCATTTGATACTGAAACGTTGGTTGGTTTTTTTCTCACTACACAGTTCTTAGGATCTCCAAATGTCATGTATGCCAATGAAAAATCAGAAGTAGATGTTAAAAATAAAAAGATGATTTTAAGAACACGTAATGTAAGTTGTTCAATCCTTTTCCCTCTTTCTTTTACACTAAAAAATGTTTACAGAGTCTCAACAATGCTGAAATACCCTTTCTCTGTCTCTGTAGATCACATTTTGCAAGTTTGTAGCAGTAGATGAAACTCTGTGGTATCAACCCTGTCCAAAGAATCCAAAAACAAAAACACTGCTCAAACAGGAAGCAACCGTTTTGGTACAGGGTGTTCCTCTCAGTTCCTACATGGAAACATTAATAACCAATACAATATCTCTTAATGCCGGAAAAGTAAGTGTTTATTTTTAACATTCAATATTATTGCACATATAACAATTCCACAGTAGAAACTAGCTGATAGTTACTTAAGTAGCTGTTGAGAGTGTAATATTCAAAAAGACAGTCACTTATAGTGTGTCAGAAAAGTGTGATGCAAGAAGATTTTTTATTGAAATTTTCATAAATTCTTTCTTTCCAGGGTCGACAAGCAATGGAATGGGTCATAAAGAAAATTAATGATGAATTGAACTTACAAATAAATCTACCTGAAGCTAGCTAAAATTGAAATTACAAAATAAATTTAAACACAACTAGCCAAATCTGTCCATACAACAAGCACTCTTTTACATTCTACAATAATTTATATATGTATTATCATTGGATAATAATAACATAATAATATTAGTACAAGAGATCAAATAATACGTCTTGTCCTTGTAATAAGGATTTGTCCATATTCCCAACACACGGGCATTCTCACTTGTATAGTAAGGTCGTTGAGTGTGTACTTAAATCAGTCAGTCAGAATTGTTAAAGATACTATTCAGGAATTATTTCCATTCCAAGTTTGTGCTTTTTAGTGAGATTCTAATTTTTTAAAATCATATAAGTACTAACTAATAACGACAATACTGAAACACATTTTTCCCTCACACTTGAGGGAAGGTTTGCGGATTCTCCAGTATAGTATTTTCCGGAATAGAGTTAGGAATTCCTTCTCCGTCACACTCTCCGTCTGTCAAAGCGTCTTGCTCTGCATCAGCTGCCACCGTTTGAGGAAAAAATTGGTCCGTTTGATCCTTGACGAAATTTATAAACACCTGCCAGATAACATATTAAAGTAGAAAACTGATTATCACCATCATCATATTTTTCAGCCATTGTACTTGAAAACATTTTGAAAAGTTGACACTAGTATATAAGTAAAGTTCACTATTCATCAACAAATCTCAAATCCACTTACATTATCCAATGTATTTTGAGAGACTGAATATTCATGAATGAAAAGTTCCTTCACAGCCAACTCCATTTTAAAAAATATGTCATCCAGACAAACAAACTGTGAATGAAGCTCGTAATGTAAACAATTGTAATGTTTTTCCTAAACAAAGTACATCAAGTGTCAAATTATATAAATAATATACTGATTTTTACTCTTCCTTTTCGAGTAAAATTATACAGTTTAATCCAGTCAGCACATTTTTTTATGTGTACCTTTAAAACAGCAAGTGGGAAGTTTTCCATAAAAAACTCTTCAACATCTCCAGTTCCATTTTCCAGAGTCTTGATTTTAATGGAATATCCATCTCCAAATCTGAAAATAAATTATATTGTTTTGTAAAAACATTTTTGGTGTGACAGTTACGTTTTACTTTTTTCTATAGAAAAAGAATAATTTCAAGCATTTTCGTACTTATTTTTCAAATGTTGTGTACTGCCGAGGCACTTGAAGCATCCATTAACCTGTTAGACGTGTTATCGCATTAATAATAATTTGTGTAACCATTTAAGATTTGTTGTATGATATGGAGCTGTCTTTATTAGTATTCTATACATAAATGTAAGGAAAGGAAAGGCTTGACTTACCATGATCGCTAGTCGAGTACATAAAACCTCTTGAATATTCAATGAAAAATAATAATAAGTGATATTTCAAACTGCATCATACCACCTGAAACCATCATAAATTAATTACTTAAAATAATTGTAAAATTTACCACACTCTTCCATACTGTGTGACGTGAAAACGATGGATTTTCCCTCTTTTACTAAAGACAAGATCAAATCCCAAAGAAATCGCTTAGAGTATGGATCCATTCCAGTTGTGGGCTCATCCTGTATATAAAATTTATATTATAAATCATTCAAAAAAAAGTTGACATCTTGTAATTCCAAATTCACTGAATTGGTAAAATAGTATCAGCCTGATACATACCAAGAAAATCAACGACGGGCCTCCTATGAGAGCTATGGCGGTAGAAACTTTTCGTTTATTTCCTCCAGAATACCTGAAATAAGACAAATTGCATCTTTGCGTATACGTTAACATCCCAAGTAAAAATATAGACATTACGTTCCAACTGGTCTGTCAGCAAATTGATTCAAGTCCAGCTTTGATAGCGCCCATTCGACCAACTCATCTCGAGATTTCCCCAACACCCCACGGAGTCTAAATATGTCAAATCAGTTACGCACTATCTTCTTCTGAATGCCTGAGACTCTCAGGCTGAGAGTAACATATTACAATACAGTACAATATTAACTCACGTAGCGTAGAGATTTAGATGATCCCGAGCAGACAACTCGTCATACAAAGCGTCGAATTGTGGACAGTACCCAATAAACTTGTATGCAGAATGAAGCTCACTATTGACACTGAATCCATTGATTAAAGCATCTCCTCTTGTGATTCGAATATCTCCGGTGAGCATTCTGAATGTTGAACTTTTCCCTAAAGAAGCACCAAAAAATCATTAAATGTACAAAATGGCTATAACATTGACAAATAAACTATAAAAATTTCCTCACCAGCTCCGTTCACTCCAAGTAAGCCAAAGCATTCACCGGGTGGAATTCCCCAGGAGAGATCTATTAGAAATAATTAAAAGTAAGAAAATCGCAATCGTAGATTAACGTACTTACAAGGTAAGTTACTGAATGTAAAAATATATGTACCATCCACTACTAAGTGTTTTCCTGTCTTCCTCGTGTGATACACTTTTGTTAGCCTGTTTTAATAAGAATTTAAAATTGTGATGTAAATGTAATGAACTTCAAATTAGACAAATTTTTATATAGCCTCTCAACTACATACTAAAATATAATGCTTACCCTCTCACTATCAATATATCTTCATCTGGAGAACTTCTTGCTACACGTTTCTTTTCATTAAGTACATCTGTGTCTTCCTCCTCCCTTCGATGAGAGCCAATGAATTTCCTGTATGATCTTTTTTAACAGCAAAAGTTCTCATTAAAAAGTTGTCTCTAATTATAATTAGGTGTGAAAAGTCCCATCGACAGCTGTACATACCTCGGCTTTCGAAAAAAATTATACTCGCACAGTAAAGTAATTATAAAAAATGAGATCCCAGTTACTGCCATTGCCACGAGATTTCTGCTTATTATGTCCCATGCAAACGGATTCTTTAAATCTTTTCTGCCTGTATAAAAAATAAAAAAACAACAAATACATATATGTGAGTCCAGTAAAAGTAAGATTGCATGTTATGGTTCAGAAATTCTATCAAAATTTGTATTTAATGTATTTGTAGAAAATTAATAAGACCATAATATATTTTTTTGCTAACCAGTGTTTAGAAGAAACTGATTGTAGTATTCTGAACAAAATATTAAATATATTCATTGTCAACGTGAAGTTTACTCAAGGTATGAATATTTTGATTACAAAAACCCAATAATAGCTATCTAATTACCATTGAAGGCAATATCCATCAGTCCACGACCCAAGCAGTAATTGGGAAAAATCAAGAAAACTGAGCTGCAATTACAATAAGAAATATTAAAATGATTAATTTAGGAACTGTCAAAAAAGTTGATGGTGGCAAATTATGCCTTTTAATAACAATGTTCGATTTTTTGGTGTCTTTCCTTGACATGGGACACGTAAATAAATATACCTCAGAACCACATGAACTTCCCCCAGAACCTGATTAAAATAAGTAATAAAATGGATTAAATAACTGATTTAAATTTTTGATAATGCTATCCGATGTTCAAAAACAATCAACTGAGTGCTGTTTAGCATTACCTCATCGTAGGAAAATACTTCTAGCAAAAATGAAGTGACGATACAAGTTATTCCGACAAAAAGGTTTCCGACAATTAGAGAAATGTATGCTGAACTCGGATCCTTGAACACAAAGCTTGCTGGGTACATAATAGGAGTAATTGACCAACTGAAAAGATTCCAAAAGAATAGGAAATTTTCATTCATTGATGATATCTTAGTTTGAGAATTTTCTGGTACCGACAAAAAGTGTGAAGATAGTATTTACTTACCCATACATTAAAAAGAGAGATACTACGGCTGGAAAATTTTGTTTTGAAGTGTACGCTGGTATGTCAAATATGAGGAGAATTATAACACAAAATGCCGCAGGGACAGTGTAATTTAGCTACAAAAAAATTAAAGTAGTAGTAGACATTGTCAAAATACTGTTATTATTATTATTATTAAATTAAATAAAATTTTATCTAATCATTATGATTATGGGAAAAAAATTTGACTTACAATGTCCCAAATGTAATTGGCTACCCAGTACACAATACGATGGACTCCACTAATAATTTGCAAATGCTTCGACTTACTAGCTCTGTAATAAATTAAAAAAATGTGTTCGTTACTTCATACGAGGAAATGTTGAGTGAAATTTCAATTTCTTCGTTAGTAATGTGCAGTTTCATTTTACCTTTCATAAACTAGAAAGAGGACAAAACTGGCCGGAACAAAGCTCATGGCTACAATTTAAAAGAAATGAATATATATGACAGTGAAAGTTAGTTGAAAAGATGTTGCAAGTACCAATCCACGAAGGTACTTTTATAATAATATAGTCTCACCAACTATAATGAAAATTGCAATCAGTACGTCATTCCCTTGCAATATCTCATCTTGGGAGAAAATTGTTTGTGAATTTGGAAATGGATGATTAATTACGGTGATTCCTACAAATCATACATTAAAATTATTTTTCGTTCAGACTAAACCATAGTGAATTATTGTTACTGCATAAAGAAGGAATTTTACCATAAGCTGCAGGGGAGCCTTTATCCGGCGGAAGATTAGCTCTCAATATTGCGTTATTCATCACATTAACAAAGATTGGAATGGAATGAAAGCCTTGATTGTTAAACCATATTTTGGCAGCATGTCGTACAGCAATACCTCTATATCAACATGCAAAAGAATTTAATACAATAAAAACTCAAAAAGATTGCTTGAACGTCAACAGTTCAATCTCAACTAACCGGAATATACTTGGGGAATTTTTCCCAAATTCTTGTGGCACCAATGTATTCAAAAGTCCAAAGCTCAAACCTCCGTAACGTGTCAATCTAAAAATAAAAAAGCATTTCTTTTAGTAGCTCAATTTTCACTTCTACATAATGAAAACTTTTCATTGAAGAGTAAAAACCAAACGAGCTATTATTAATAACATTTCATTGAATATAGTCTACTCAATTTAATTTTTAATTAGCAAACCTGAACATGTCAGTAGTGTGAAGATAGTATTGAGATTCATTCTGTCCTCCAAGATCAATCGCACTTTCTCTGCTCACAAGTTTTACTGTAACGATACAAAATCAAAACATTTTCATTGACAAAAATAGTTGTATGAGCAAAGAAAAATAAGTGTCAATAAAATTATACAACAAATTTTGCTTTGTAGAAAACCAGAAGTATTAAAATCACCAATTTCTGGGTCGGTGTAGCCGTAGGTGGGACACACAAAACCGGTATTGTCGTCATTACACGTGCAAATAGGATATTTTCTGTACAAATCAAAAAAAAATTTTATATAACATTTGTCACATTTTCTCTTCTTGCTTAGTGTAAAGTGTTACATAAATAGTATTTAATTTTCCACAAAACCTTTCACGAGATGAGGGTGGTGACGTCACATTGTCCTTTTTAACGAAAAAATTTGAGAATTGTTTTCTCGATGTGAATACATTTGCGCACAAATTGTCGTAATCTGATCTGCAAGTGTAAATTTCATAATATATAAATTAATTCCCAGTTTTCAGTACATACTTTTAAAACAACTATTATAATCATAAACAAACGGATTTCTATTACTGACTTTTCAATATATACTTGAGGTCCTTCGGTCGAGTAATTCAATTTGTGCCCTTGAATTATATATGGATGTCTAAGGAAAACAAATATGAAACCAGTCATGTTAGTAACTTTTACTTTGACTGCAATGAGAGCTACAAACTAATATGGAAGCAAAATTATCATCACATTACTTTAAAACACAAGTGGCACCAAATCCAGACGGAAGAGATAAAGTTGACGTAATTCTGGAAGAGTCTGCATCCTCGTAAATACTGAAAGAGAGGAGTGCATCAAAAATTTGTGATTATGTGTAAAACCTGTAGAAGAAAACACTATACAGAGTTGACCGTATTTAATCTCAATTTGACTATTTTACTTTTTCTCCTGTAAATCCAACTTGTTGTTTGCAAACCCGATCACTGTTCCTTTTTTCTGAGTAAAGTTGTAAAACTGAGATGGAGACAAAATCATTTCAGGAATTTCTTCAATAACTGGGGCAGTTAAGGCCACTGACATTGCCACTGATACGAAGAAGGCAGGCAATAAAATCTATTGATATACAAAAAAAAGAATATGCACGCGAGAAAACCATTACCCATAAACAAACTCTAGTCATAATTATTGTATTGTAATATAAAAAGCACTGTAAAACAAGAGGAACTAATGACAAACCTGTGAAAAAAGTCCTTCGATATTTTTTCTTGTGAATAGGTATCTTTTGCAAAGTAGAGCCCAAAATTGATGACATAATAGAGTCTTATTTCCACGAATGTATAAAGTATCTAGGGGTTCAACAGTTGTGTTCGTATATACGCCGGGTAATGATGAAACTTGAGTAGTACAGTCCCTCTCACTATCAAGGAGCAAGGAGTTTGCTCCATCGTCCTCTAAATGACTATGTTTCATTGAATACCTATGACTTGATACAGATTTGACAACTTTTGACAAATCTCTCATAGCAATCCCTCCCTGAGTCTGGTCATTTGATTTGAGTGTATTTTGCTTGTCTGCTGACTCTATCGTCGAATTTTTTCCTATTCCAGATTTATCACTCACGCCAGCTTCGGTCACATTCTCAACCAAATAACTCATTTTTTCAACAACTTGAGTACTTGTCCCAATTTTTCCTCCCTCACGGAATATTTCAGGAAATTTTGTATCTTGTCGCATGGGTGAATGAACGGTAGAGAAAGAGTCTGCAACTATATTTTTTTCATAGGCCTTTTCCGGACTGGGTGTACTAAAATGGCAAACGTACATAATACAATGTTCAATTATGTCTAATCACTTGGAATAAATGCAGACGAAATTAACCAACTCTTTTAAAATTTGAATGAGATATAATGCTAACTTGTAAGTATTTTGACCCATGGAGGCACCCCTTTTGTGACTGGCATATGGACGTTGTGATGATAATGGAGCTGTACCTTTAAAGTCAGCGGATGACTGCCTTGAGTGACAATGGATGACTCTGGAAATCTGAGTGTCTGAGGAATAACGACGAGAATGTTGCTTAGTAGGAGCAGTGAATTGACCAAGATTTTGAATCTGACTAGAATTCCCCAGAGAAGCTTCTCTGGAGTGAGTTACAGAACGATGTCCAGTCGGAATAATAGAGACTGGTAATAGTTTATCAGAAGAGGTGTCAGAGTTTCGTCTTTCTGAAATTACTCTCATGAATACTTCCTCCAACGTTGGACTCTTCACACCAAAACTGTTAGGATTAGAAAGTTAAATCAATGACTATCCTTTGTACTGTGTTACAGTAATTTCAAGTCTCAATCAGCCTACAACAGGTTGTCTCTATTCTTACCTAGAACACAGTAATTTCTCCTGAGAGGTGCTCAACATCTTAAACAGATGTACAAAATTTCCAGAACGTAGTTCCTCTAATGGCAACATGTAATGCAGTTCATGTTTAGACTCATTGACAAACCGTGCTGTAGGGGCCACCCGTTGAATGGCTTCAGTGACCTCCCTCTGATTACAGCGAGATGAGATTGACCTAAGAAAATAAAAGTAATCATTTTCATTACAGTAATTATATCAATTATCAATATGATCTAAGATGCCTATTTCCAGCTAAAAGGAAAACACAAAAATTCATACAACCAGTAACTGAAAAAAAATTCATTTTAAAATGCTTTCTTACGTGTCATTCTCATTCAAAGTTTTGACAATGCATAAATAATAGCCTTCGCCTAAATGATTTTTCAAGAAGAAGAAACAAAAACACAATTTGTAAATGTAAGAATCAAGTTATAGTTACGTTTTTAAGACAAGAATTTCAGAACAAACTGTCACAACTTTCCTAGACGAAAAGTATCTCCATTTTCAGTTTCACTGAAAAAGATAATTTAATATACGTGTATGTTGTAGCAAATAATTAAAGAAAGCTTACAAAGTCGTCCTTTCAAGTATAAGGGAGAACCAAAGCATTTTAATCTTCCAGATTCCATGATGGCAATCTTATCTGCTAAAATGTCCGCTTCATCCATATGATGTGTCGACAACAGGATAGTTCTGCCTACAAGTGAGCATAAATACACAATTTTTTCAAAATTAATTCGTAAAGATTCAAAATGCTGTAATAGACAGCTGATTACCTTTTTTATATTTGATGATGAGATCCCAAATAGCTCGACGAGCGTACCTGATAAGAAAATTAAAATGTATTTTACTGTTGAAGGACTATCATTGTGCAAATATTAGCAACAGTTTAATTTTGTACATGAATTTAAATCATGATTCTTCATGAATTGAAATATTATTTAATAATGATTATTATATTCATTTGTTAAATAAATAAAGACTTTACGGATCAACTCCACCCGTGGGCTCATCTGAAAATTATAAAAGTTTGTAACATAAACAAACGATATTTTTATCATATTATTATCATGACACGTAGATGCTTCGAAAAGAAAATGGACAAGACACACACCCAAAATAACGGTTCGACTTCCCCCAACAAAAGCAATAGCGACGGATAATTTTCTCTTCATGCCCCCGCTGTCAAAAACATGATAATTGTTAAAAAAATGTGTTCACAACTGTGAAATTATATTGGGCTTAAAAGTGATTGATTCGAGCGAAATGATCCAGAGTCTTACCTGAGTGTAGACACTAAAAAATAAATACAGTAGAAACGTATACAATTTAAACTCATATGGTTACGGTTACACAGCAAAAGTATAATAGTTGAGTGAGCATATTGTGTGGATGAGAAAACCTTTATGAAATCTCTTGTTGGGCAACTTCAAGTCTGCAATAAGCTTGTCTGTCTCTGTGTCAAAATCAGTGAGGCCTTGACTTTTCAACCTGGAGTAGAACCTGTATGAAATTATGTAAAGAGTAGAAAATTAGAATGGTAGGCAAATAGAACACGTAACCAGAATAATTGGAACTGTTCGCTTACCACATGTGTTCTTCTAAAGTCAGGTCGTCAAATAGGACCTTATGTTTACATTATGTTATTCATTTGCGTTATTTATTTATTTATGTTATTTATTATTTCCTTATGTTTATTATTTACATTATATTTATTATTTCCTTACATTATGTTGGGGACACATTCCCAACGATCGACGAATCAAGTCCATGTGAGTGCGAATGTCATGTCCGTATATTAAAGCGTATCCAGAAGTTGGCGGAAATAATCCAGTCAAAATGGATCTACGGAAACAAGGGATAAATGCACACTGAAAAGAATAATTTAATATATCGCATGGCATGTAAAAGATTAACAAACAGCTTACAAAGTCGTCGTTTTGCCTGTGAAGTAAGCAATTTTAAAGATTATTTTAATTTTGAATTTATGACAATACGCTTGTGTCGGTCAATTTCGTCAATGTGAACCAAATTATCAGCTTTCAAAATGTTATACCGTTAATATTATTTCAAGTTAATATTCCATTTTTACATCACCTGCACCGTTGTGTCCAAGTATAGCGGTGATTTGGCCTTCATAGAGATTCAGGTTTAATTCTGCAATTATATTTTTTAAAAAGACAAATGTTAGACTGTCGTGATGACATGGTATTGTAAGCAGAGCCTTTCAACTCACCTTTTACTGCATATTTCCTTGATCCCTTGTAACGCTTGCACAAATTCCCAATAGAAACTCCTAGCACCAAATTTTCTTGTTCCGTTTCATACAATTGATTGCAGTTCTGAAGATATTCATTTGATGGTAATTCTTGATCTATAGCCACTCCATTGGGTGTATTAGATTGAAAAAATGAGGATAAGATATAGTTGAAAAATGTTGATCCTGTTTTACTGGAGTTTGCATTCACTGGACTACTTGGACTTTCGTCGTCGGGGTCGTAACCTAACCAATAAGACTTTTGAAGAGGAAAATACCTAAAAAGTATGTAAATATTTGGTTATGTACAACGCAATGACAGTGGCATTACGCCATATAAAACTGGTAATTGAATCTTACCAAGGCCTTGGAAGTCCAAAAGCACCCGGATGGATATTCTCAATGTACCAAAATATGACGCCATAATATAATGCATCTATCATCAACATATTGATCACAGCTCCGAGATTGTATTTGTCATCTTCTGCGGGTGACACTGTGAATGAAGGAGCAATGATGATTTGCAGTGTTAATCGATTTAAATTCAAGATAGTATAGAACTGTTAGGAGTTACGGTATTCGCCGAACCATTAATATTGTGCCACTGGACACCAACCCCAATTTCTGTCATATCAAAATTAAATAGATCCACGTGAGCTTTTTTCTTTGACAATTTGTGGAAAGTTACTCAAGTCAGTTATGATTCACCTTCATAAAATGCAAAATATTTTGCACCAAGTCCAAATGCCGTTGGAGCCAGGAGGCTCTAAAATCGACAAGAAAATAATACTAATGCTTCTGTATATTCCTAAAACTTTGAATACTTATAAACAAAAAGTCTTACCGCTGCTGCTTTCACCCAAAAATTGACCACTTCGTTGGCCGACTCTTCTCTGACTGCAATGTACATGTATGGTACATATGACCTATATGAATGATTATGACACCATTGAAATAACAGTCAGATCTGAATTAATTAAAGTACTAATTATTGTGGAATCTCACATGAAATAAATTATTCCAGCACAAGCAGCTGCTAACTTGGCCTTTGAGTACAGCGAACTTACAAGGAATCTGAATAATCAATATTGCACAATCACATTAATTGTGTTCACAATCAAACTGAAATGAATCATTAAAATTCTTACGAGAACATGATGATAGCGACCGAGAAAACTTCCATTGTAAAGAAGACAATCCAGGGATTACTGTACGTTAAAACCTTCAGAAAAATGACATTGTTGTTAATAGGAAAAAACAACAATAGAATGAAATCTGACTGTACTCACCTTTCCGTACTTCAGAACCAGTGTCAGTATAGCAATGGTAATTGTCATCTGCGAAAAACTAGTCAAAAACCAAGCGATCCACAGAACTCCATTTTTTAACCCCATCATCTTCATGACCTGCACATGATTCATAGGGGATTATGATGATCAGTCAGAATTTTGATAAAAGACTAACGTAATACATTAGTTTGTATTTAGGGAAAATGGTATTATCTCTTAACCTCTTTTAATCGCTGCTCTTTCTCATATACAATATGCTGCACAAGAATAGCCACTGAGTATACCCATGAAATTGTCAAACAGAGGGGCATCACATGTTGAATCATGAAGAGGAATCTGTCTTGAATGTAGCATGGATATGGCTGTCAAAAGGAATATTATATTCTTTAGATACATTACATAGTGATAAAAAGAATTTAACACAAATTAAAATTTCATTAATTACAAATTGATTCAAATAACTTCCAGGTCCAGTTACATCTCTTTCAGAATATAAACTGATCATTGCTCTTTCCAAAATATCCTGAAAGTACCATGTCAGATAAATGGAATATTTGAAGAAATTTTCATTAACTATTTATTATGGATGTAAGAGTTAAAATTGAGATAACGGCTTCAAAATATAGGTAGACCAACCTGAACCCAGACAAACCCAAAGTAATAGTAGTTATAACCCCAAACTCGTGGACCAGGAAACCAAAATCTTCCCCGAACTCTTTTGGTGTCCATAGTGAGGGAGAAATTTTGACGAATTTTATAAATCATATGATTGGGTAATGACCCATCATTGTTCATATGAAAAACTACACCTACAATTTTCAAATATACGACATGTTGACATACTTCTTTTCGAGTTCCAGATTTTGGAATCCAGACAAAGAAATAAAAATGTACAAAAGACATACCTGCAAGAACAGTAATGTTTTCAAAATAAGCCCTGGTTTTGAAGTAGGTCAACATTTCATCCTCCGTCCTAAAACCCTTGAATATATTGAATGTTAGACCAGACATTAACTCTTGCCAGCTGCAAGCTGCCATCATGATGGTCTCAATTTCCTTGAAAAATA
>WJFB01001305.1:0-33766 GCA_009870185.1 Pygmarrhopalites habei | reverse complement strand
ATAAAAACATTTTGTCATTAATTTGGATCAAAAACTATCTTATTTAGTATAATAATGAAATACTTACATGATATTAATCTTCTTTTAACTATGATTGTGTTGTCAGTCTCATCCACCGAAACTTCATCCAATAAATCCAAACTAGACTTTGCTAGAGTTTGTAGATTACTAAGGAGAGTAATCTGGGACTGTTAAGTCTTTCAATATCTTCTTGACCCTTCTTTGCAGCACTCAGAAGATCAAAACAGTGATCACATACTATGCGATCACTTTCTTCGTCAGAAAACTCCTTAAAAACTGACACTGGGATTTTTAACGCGTAGCACACGTCTTTCACACTAAAACTCTCACTGTCGTCGAAACTTTTACCTGTGCTTTTGAAGCACATAAAACAACCAATGTCCTCCTCTTCCGTCATCTTGACGGGTCACACGAAAAGTACTTTAACTATTTAACTAACTGTCTAATTAACAGAAACAAAATTTCGTCAGACAAAATGCCCACGAATTCAAATTCAAGGGTGTCTAATGACGTATCATAGAATTTTTCTAATAATCGCCAAAATTCCACTAAAAAATCTAACTCTGTTAACTGTACTTTGTTCTGTCGACAGTTGAGCTGGGCAGAAATCGAATCTCAGAACTTCTCACCTGGCATTCTCAACAAAAAAAGACTGATGATAATGGGGGATCATTATTGAAATTCCAAAAATTAAAACATTTAAAAATTGTCGTTCAGATGGAAGCTGACACACGAGAGACTAGCTTTTTATTCTTCAAATTGATTTTGTCCCTCACACCAAAACTGACGAGCTGTAAATAGACAAACTTTTTATATGGGTTTTACTTCCTTGACTTATTCATAATTTTGTATAATCTCCATTTTCTTTCTAGTTGTCTGTTCCTGTTTAGATACAACTATGGAGAACACAACGATTCCAGGATTGATTCAAGCCATGGCAAATAGCCCTTCAATTCTAATTCAGTTAACAAAACTAAGGTACAATTCAGTGGTGGGGTTGTGAGGGTACCTAGTACCTCAGGTTTTTTGGCAGTGGGTATCTGTACTTTAAAAATTATTGCTTTTCATAATTCACACATGAAACATACAAAATTTCAGTATTGTGGAAAATATCAGCTCATTGTCGCTTCTATTTCTAATATATTTATAGCCCGCCCTAGGCACTGTATAAACCCTTCTCGAATAAAAAAGGTTCTTGCTTCTGAAGTTGACCCTTTCCATAACTAATCCATAAAAAGCAAGTGGGCCTTCAACTAGGTCGTATATCGAGGTGTCATTTGTTAATTTTTTGTTCAAAATATTAAAGTGAAGTTTACGTGAAATTGAGAACATTATTAAAATGTCGAAACAAAGTAATTTGTTAAATTATTTCAAACGTCCCAGACTGGAACCTGTGTCTCTAGAACTCAACAGAGTTCTAGATACAAACCTGTCGTCAAACTCCATGTCAGACTCTAGTGAGACAGACAACAACTTTGAACCAAGTGCCAGTACCTCAACCATCAAAGAGGCTTCGTTGACCTGGATAAACCAGCGTCTTGGACAGAAAAACAGGTAAAATATTTCCAAATTAAATATGATTGGCTTGTCATTGAAAATGGAAATCTGGACTGTGGAACGTGTAAAAACGTAGATACACTAGCAGTTAATAAAAGTCAAGGTTTGTCAATTTCCGAGGAATGGAAAAATTCTAATGTGACATTTTTTGGTGAGACCAAGCACCAACAACAACATGCCTTGAAAAACAAAATGGCAAAGCACAGTGAAACAACGTCCCATCAAAAGTGTGTCAAAATCATGGAAAAGCGGCCAGAAAAGGAACTTGAGTGCTTATTAGTGAATTCACAAAGGGAACTTCATGTAACAACAGAAAGAGTTTTCCGTACAGTTTACAAAAATGTGCAGTTAAACCGTCCGTTCACCGATCTTCCTAGTGACATACTGCTCCAAAAACTGAACGGTTGTGATTTGGGTAGAATTTTAATCTCTAGATACTCAGCGGCAAACATTAGTGATCATATTGCAGCTGAAATGAGAAAAAAAGTAAAAAAGACTTTACTAGACTCATCAAGTCCCCTTGCTGTACTTTTGGATGAATCGACGTCAATCAGCACCAAATCCACACTAATCGTTTACATCAAGATGTGTATTGGAAATGACCCAAATCCGGTCGACATTTTTTAGACCTTATTGAGCTCCCGGGACAAAAACCCAAGGACATCGCGTCAGCCCTGTTAGAATGCTTATTGTCATTTGGACTTTCAGAGGAAATTCTTCGAAAACACCTAATTGTCCTATGTTGCGATGGAGCCTCCGCCATGCTTGGAAGGAAAACAGGTGTGGCTACAAAATTTCAAGAAAAGTTTCCTCGCATTGTTGTAATACATTGTGCAGCCCATCGATTGGAACTCGCAATTGGGGACTCCGTTGAAGAAGTGTCTGGTACATTTGGATTTAAAGGTTTCATGGATAAGCTGTACACAGTTTACAGCTCATCCCCCAAAAATAAGCAAGAGTTACGCCATTGTGCTGAAGATCTGGACATTGAACTGGAAAAAATTGGTAGAGTACTGAGTTCTCGGTGGGTGGCTTCAAGTTTAAAATGCCTGCAGGCCGTTTGAAAGTCTTACGCTGCACTACAGAAACATTTCAAATTAGCATCGGAGGATAATGACCGATCATCGAAAGAGAAAGCTACATACAAAGGATTGTTAAATAAGTTGACAACTTGCCAATTTGTGAGTAACCTTGGAACAATGTATGATGCCTTGAAGGAAATGAGTAGCCTGTCCGTAGAATGTCAATCTCCAACGGCAACCCTTGTCAGTGTCCACAGATCAATTTTAAGACAAATCCGAACATTTGAAAATATGTCAGAGGCACTAGGTGAAAAAGTAACCATTGCCCAGGAGGTTGTAAAGGAAATGTCATTCAAAGGGGTAAACCTACACAATGGTGGTGTGTCCATGCCAACAATAAACCGAGCTCAATTCTTCCAAAGTCTGGCCAACAACCTTAAAACCCGCTTACTCACTACCAGATCATCGAATGAAAAATTGAGCGAATCAGCTCAATAAGCTTCAGTACGAGACTATGCAGAAATTATTGGTCAACTTAAAGTTCTGCAGCCTCAATATTGGCCCGATGACCTTCCCCCGTTGTATGGAGAAATGGAAGTTTCAAAATTGTGGAGTCGATTTAACATAATTAAAAATGGATGTGTTAGATCATTTCGGGAATTTCATCAAGATAAAGGGAGAATGGTTTCTGCAGGATTAGTCCAATTGTTTCAAGCGGTCTCAATTCTTCCAGTTTCGTCGTCACAGTGTGAGCGAGGATTTAGCCAAATGAATTTTGTCATCACGAAATTTCGAGCAAAGTTGGAAATATGTAGAGCGTCTAATTTAATGTTCCTAAAGTTAAATGGACCACCTCTGGAAAAATTTCAACCCAAACCGTATGTAGAAGCATGGATTAGGCAAGGTCACCACACAGCTAACGACGTGAATTCAACAGTGATCCAATCTTATGATATTATCAAATGTGAAAAACCATCGTTATGGGCATTACTTGACAACTAATTTTAAACTCAAATTATTTGTTTTATGGTGGTACAGTTAGTTTGATTGTAACCAATGACCTTACTTTTATAGATATACTGAATTGACAATGTTTAATAAAACAATGTAAATAGTTGTGAATTATAATTCATGTGTAAGCTTTTAGAAACATTAATTTCCCATTTAGAGTTTTGGATAAATCCAAATTTCGAATTATTACTGAATATTTTTTTGAATCATACTTAGCAAAATGCATGTCGACATAAATTTACACATTCATGATTTTCAAAGTTTGTGGCAATCCCATATGGCACTTTATTGGCACTTGAGTCAAGTGCACACATAAAGCACACATAGTGCACGAATAAGGCCTAAGGACCGTCAATAGCGACTAATCGAGATTTGGCACACCTTGAACGAAAATTGTTGTATTGTGGTAGCTACGAAAAAAGTAGGGTATCCGGACTATTTTTTTACGAATCCCACCACTGGTACAATTAAAGCACAGTATTCACATTTGTAAACCAGAAAATTGTAAACTCATCTTTTTGTTTCTTTTTTATTTAAAGAATTGACGAGTTGAGTAATGCAGGACTGAACAGTTTAATTCACTTTCAATTAAAATTGACAAAATTATCCCTATTGGCCCCAATGGAAGATGTCCAGGTACTAATCCAATTACATTGACTATGATAAGATGATTTTGATTTTATTAACATTTAAAATGAAATAATCATTCTTCTTTGACCAGTTGTCGACAATTGAAAATTTGATCAAGAGTCAAGGTTAATTACTTCTTTATTTCTTAGAGTACACAGCAGTAGCTATTTAAAACATTAATTTTAAGAGTGAAAGGGGATGAACGGAGAATTAAAATTTTGTCTGATTTTATAGAAAGGTTTTTGACCTTCAGAAATTAAATTGTTTACTTGTTGCAAATTGCTAAACTTCGACACCGCTCATACTTTTCTGTTATGTACTACTAAGGGTCTTATTTTCCCCTCCGCATCAAAATAAATAAACGGCGTCAAAGTTCAGCGTTTAGATTTCAGACAATTAATCTTTACTCAATCCTGTCCATTTCCTTATTAACTGTAGCTTGATAATTCTATTTAAATAAAATGAACTTCTTATTTAATAAAGCTGAAACGCTGGAAGAGTTGACAATCGGTGGCTCCTATTGCCGAATGGCAAGTCAACTGGAAATAAAGAATTTGTCATTTCCCTTCTCCATGCCTCGTCTCAGAAGACTCAATTTTGGTAAAAAAATGTTTTCAAAAATCAATTACAAAGTTTCCTCAAAGTATTTCACGACTTTTTATTGTCAATTTCATAGCCGGAGGAATGTCAATCGGCTCAAATCATTTCGAGTACATTAGTCCGATTCCTTGGACACATTTGGACTACAGTCAACAATTACCTCGTCTGGAGACTCTTGGTCTCTTTTATCTCTCAACTCATGCCATGGACTTGGTTTGGCCAGACAATAATCCACAACAGTCATTGACATCCCCTTGTTTCACGCTCAAAGAAATTGAATTCAGGGGAGGTGTCGAACCAATCCAATCTGGTAAATTGACCCTCCTCGGCCGAGTATTCCCTGGAATTGAAGAATTTAGTGGAACCATCTCAAGTGGACACAGTATTCTAGCAATTTTTGACACTTGGCCCAAATTACAAAGTCTGGAACTCCGTCTCACTTCCATTATTTATAATCTCGACTTTTTTTTCACGGGGATCCAACTGGACAAGGTCGACGAGGAGCCGGAACTGAGGTCAACTTTGTTTGTCCAAGAAGACAACAATCAGTCACTCGAATATTTGGATTTGACTGAACATTCTCAACCACGAAAGTCCACTAATATTCTCCTCCTTCAAGGTTTCATTCATTTCACAAATCCATACCACTACAAAATAAAATAACTAACAATTAATTTCAATAATTTCCCTAGACTTGAAGAAACTTTCCATTCTACTGGAATTTTTGCCATCATTCAATTATCCTAAAGACTCTTCTCTTCTCTCAGATATCACGACAATGACGGCCCTTCGTCATCTCCCCAAACTTGTAAATCAAAGTTTTAGTATTAAATGGAAGCATGTTCACATTTTGTGTACAATTATACTAATTTAACCTCCTATTTCAGTCCCGGCTGGTCATCAATCGCAGTGCGGTCAGAGTTGTTCAAAATTCAATTTATAATTTTAATTACAATTTTAAATTACAAGTTTCTGAATGAACATTTCATTATTCGTGTCACAGATGACAGAAAATGGTCTTCAAATATTGAATCAAGATTTGACTCTTGAAAAATGTCATGTGGGGGACCAATTTGGACACGTCATCAATTTCCGGTCAGATCCTAGTCCCGTCCATTTGACATATGAAGAAGAGTCTGATCAAGTTTATTATGACCTGACTAATGAAAATTGACAAATAATTTTCACAACCCCACACAAACAAATCTGTTGAAATTGAATGAATGGACTTTTTGACTCTGAGGAAGAAGATGGGCTGAAAATAGAATTTTTCAAGAGACTTGAGAGGGGGGCCTCCGCTGAGACGATCATTTTAAAAAGGGACAAGAAAAAAGTACTCACTCTTTGATGAGGCCTCAGTCTTTGGAACTGAGCGAGTGGCACTTTTCGTCTTCATTCTCTTCTAAACAAAATTTCGATTTTGTAAACTTCTTCTATCTGTGCATTTTTCGATTATAAAAATTCTACTGCAAAGGTAAATATGAAATTAATACAACTAACTTTTTCTGTCCAATTGAACTGAAGCTTGGCAGTTTCTTTGTAAAAAATATGTTGGACTTTGACGCCGTTCACGTCAATTATCCTTTCAGATTTTTAAGTACTGTAGCTACAAATGCTCAAAACAAACAAGTGGCGTCGAAGTCCAACATTTTACATACGAAATTAAACAGAAAGTAAATTCCGAATTTGGTGTTTAATTTTTTGCAGGGCTCAACATAAATGAATTCTCTTTTATCATTCTGTCTCCCTGTCCTCATCCTGTCAACAAAGTTCATTTTGACCTTCAACAGTGGCCCAATTTCAGAGGTGGGACTGAATTTACAAAATCATTTGGTGACTGGAATTCCGGGCCACAATGTCACTCTACACTGTGTTTCGGATTCGGACAGGAAGGATATCATGTGGATCAAGTGGTTAGATCAAAATTTTTTTACACTCATGACCCCCACTCGAGACAATCGTAGTCAGTTAACTCTCAAAAATGTGAGTGTGGAAGATGGAGGACTGTATTCTTGTCTCACAATGAAAAGTTTTCATAAATTCAAATTGAGAAATTTGACGAGAAAGGGTCAATCAATTGTTAAAACGTACCATGTCCAAATCATGTCAAAAATGACCCGAGTCCAAAATAATGTGACGGAAGATGAACAAGTTGAAAAATTGGAAAATATCTCGGCAGCTGCTTTTGGGTTTGGTGCTATCAAGTACGTCCTATCAATTGGATCAACTGGATTAAATTTTTTCCTGATTGCTTCTTGTCTCTCCATGTTAAGTTGTTGTTGTTGTTTTTGATTTTCTGTCATTAAATTATGATCTCACATTTTGACAACAATTCATAAATAAATATTTTGTGATTCAAAAAGACCCTCAGGCATTCCACAGACGTTATTCCTTTGCATGATCCTCCATTTAATTCTGTACAAGAAGAAGATGATGATGATGAGTTCGAGATAACTGTCTTCATTTTCAGAATTTCTTGCTCGCTTCAGCGTTAAAAAAATAATGTGGCAGTATATATTATTTAGTTGTATACAAATATTTTCCATTTTCTAGGTAGAAATATTTTTTATACAACTTCATTCTTTTTGTATACATTATAATGATAATAATGATAATACATTATAATAGAGTAACAAAGACTGACCTGTGGATTGACCTGGTTGTTGTTGTGGTGTGGTGCTGTGGTGGCTGAAATACTTGTAAATGTCTGGAGAATAGTTGTTACTGAAAGTATCAACGTCAAACCCGGAGGTCATGGATTTTTGCGCGCGGTTGTTGATTTTGCACGCGGCACGAAAATTTTCTTAGGGCATGATTTTTTTTGTTGCAAATTGATAGTCATTTAATTCCAAGTTAATTAGCTAAGTAGTTAGTACAAATGACTACCCCGTTCCATACTAAGGACATTGGGTCCTTCTTTAAGCGAAAGACGGCCGGGAATGACAATGACAACCCTGTCAAAGTTGCCAAAGAGGACAAGGAGGAAGAGACGACTCAAAAACGTCGGCGGGTAAGTCATTTTTCATTGTTAATTTGTGTCATTTCATGGAGTTTAGTGCATAATTATTAGTTAATGACTCTTATTACTGTATTATCTAGAATAATAGTGATCTCCATGGTGCAAGCTTGGATGCTATGACGTATCAACGTCGATTGAATGTGACTGAAGATGATGATGATGAATCACCATTTGTTGTTGTTGTTGATGATATATGTAGCATTTTAACTATTATAGCATTATAACTATTAAGTTATCATGAAAATTTAGTAGTAACTGATAATTAGGTGCTAATTATGCCAATTACTCATCGTTTTTTAATTTAATTTTATTAATTTAAAGGAAGTTTCTGGCCCTTCTGTCTCGACGCCCAAAAAAAAGTCATTCTTCTCTTTGCACAAATTGAAGGGACTAGGGATGGGTTCAAGATTAATAAGTCCACTAGCTATCATCCCACATTTAAGTATCGTCACCAATGTCGCCAGTGTGTCATGTCCTACTGGAACTCATCCACTTTGAACCAACATATAAAGTCAAAACATTTGGATGAGAAGCCCTTTACTTGTCCTGAATGTGACATGACCTTCAAATTCAAGCAGGACCTGAAACATCACTTGGACACACACAAAACTGAGAAGGACATTCCTTGTCCACATTGCAATCAATTGTTCAAGTCTCAAAGTAAGATTTAAAAATAAATTTAATTGTACCGTATTTAATATTTTGGGTTCTGGGTTTCAGGTCAAGGGATCTACCGTAAATTGGATTAACCGGGCCTGGTCAAAAAGGGTCAAGAAACGGCTTTTTTTACCAGGCGCAGTTAATCCAATTTACGGTAGATCCCTTGACCTGAAACCCGGTCATGTTCTGTTTTATTACGGTAGTTTAATCTGTACTAATTTCTTATTTTTTTATTTGTGTGTGTAGTTTCTCAGTTCGCATATCCGTAATATGCACACAGAAAATGATGCGAAAAGGTACATCTGTCCAGAATGTGGACTTGGATTTGGACACAAGTCTCATTTCACTGTTCATATTCGAATACATACTAAAGAGAGACCTTTTGTATGTGAGGATTGTGGAGATGCCTTCACTCAAAGAGGTTATTATTATTATTATTATTATTAAGCCAAAATGGTATTTGTTTAAGAACAGATAATAATGTTGTTTGTTTATATTTGTTTTATAGCGATTCTGGATAACCATATTGCACATATCCATGGCTCACCAAACAATGAAGACTGCAAAATTTGTGGAAGGTCCATACCCAAGTCCTACATTCATACACATACGACTCGACACAGTCGTGAAATGAATGCGACCTGTAGTGTCTGTGATTGGGAGCCGAATGAACAATGTGGAGAAGAGGAAGAAGGAGTATTTGAACCATTGTCTCTCTATTGAACATTTAATCAACTGGTGAACTTCTTCAGGCAAGACTGGTTACAAACCCATACCCATTGAGGAGGGAGAGGAGACTGCAGAGAAATTGAGAGTCGTTGAGTATGAGGAGGAGAGGGAAGGCCATTTTGAAAGATGCTCCAGTTCAAAATGTCATGTGTGTGTGGATGCACACTTTTGTAAAGCTAAGACCGTCTTCTTCCATAATATCAAACATGAAATTCCTCAGAAAAAGATGACCTGTCATTCATCTAATGTCATTTATATGTTGACCTGCCTTGACCTGTCTTGCAAGAACTATGGGAAAATATACATCGGTCAGACTACTCAACTTTTGAGAAACAGAATGTCTGGACATTTTTCAGGTTCACACGGTCCAATAGGTAAGAACACACACACATATTACAAATTTATTTTTAATATGCATAAAACTTTCATTTAAAATCATGCTAATGGCTGTTTTTATCTATTTACAGTCGCAGACTTTTTTTCTGTGTGTTCGGGTCATGTCAAAATTATCCCCCTCTTGGAGACGGAAAATATGCAGGCAGTTTTGGACACAGCCGAGGTCAACTTTATCAAGTGGTTTGAGTCTCGCAACATTTTACAACATGGACTCAACAAACTCCCAGGAGGTTGTAAGGGAAGAGACATTGGTATGAAATGACAATCAGAGAAGAATAAGTAAAATCCTCAATATATTTTGTTATTTAATTAAATTAAATGTCGCAACCGTGTATTTATATTTTAATTAAAAGCCGTCTATTCATAAATTTTTTTTGATGTGTGTGTACGATCTGCATGCATTTTTGGGCATATGATGATGCACACACACACGCACACACACAGGAGAACAAGTAGTAGATATTACGGATCTCCAAAAATAGCGGAAAGTTGAAGGAAATGAAAAAAAGCACGAGGAAACTAGAGAGATGGATAGACAAGGAAATTCATATGCATACCGTAATTGCACTGGCTGTAGCCATGTCCATCTATGTCGAATGGGGGTTGGCCAAGTGAGTGTGAGTGAATGTGAGGGGATTTGGGTGGATGAGCGCAGTTACGGTAGTTTACGAGTTTAAGCACCTCTCCCCCTCTTTTGTGTTGCATAACGTTAATTTTTTCAGAAAAGACTTTTTTTCTGAGTAGAGCATCGTGCACTGCCGTGTGTGTGTGTGTGGATGTTGTGGCCGGCGGAGAACGAAATGAAAGAAAAGTGGCTGATTGTGAGTACAGTAGACTAACTCTGAAAGTGGGTATATGTGTTATTGAACTGAAATGAACTCGATTAACCCTCCTCCTCTTATCCTCTCCCTTTATATTATTTCATCTCCCCTTCATTCCAATCGCCTTCCTTTTCTTTTGCCTCAACTTCTTCGTCTTCTTTGGGAATCCTCTCCTTTTACTGTACAACTACCGTAGACAGTCCAACTATCCCACAAAACCCCTCGTCTACCTCTATTCAGTTTTGTTCAATTCTTTACAAAATTTACATGTCGTGCCATTCTCTAACTTGGTCTTGTGGACAATTTCATGACATGTCAAAAAGTGTCAAAAACATTGAAGAACTGTCATGTAAGATTGGAGAGATGAAACGTTCCTGTGATTCTTGTGATGAGAATAATGGCTCCTTGGATGGTACTGAACTTGGCTGTGTAAGATTATGAAATTGAAGTGTGAAATGCCAAGACCCGGCCAGACATGCAGACTGTACGTTAGATGTTGATGGTTGAACTTGAACTTTTGGGTTCCCCTCCCCCTCGCCTCCATTTCATCTTGATTTCATCGAGCAACAACCTGGGAGAGCAGGAGCAACCGTAAGAGTTGTCTTTGGGATAAATATAAAAGATGCCTTTTATAGTCCCTCCCATCCTACCCCACATTACTCAAGCATATCTCGGACTTTTCCCATCCCAGCCGTACTCACTCACACAACAAGTGTGTACTTACATGAGTGGCACAGTTTCAGAGTTACACTCTGAGTAACGGTAACATTGTCTGTCCTCATCCACACACACAGAGTAGGGGCTGATGATCCATCACAGCTGGCTGTGTGCTAGTGCAGCACAGCAAAAGGAAAAGGGATGAAAGCCCATAAGAAGAAGAAGAAGAAGAAGAAACAAACCCCCGTATCATCCAAGAAGAATCCATAGAGCCGTTGGTTGTGTATGGCCCGACAAGAAAAAGGATAGATCCCATCAAAACAATGTTTCGTAGGGAAATTACCGTAAGCTCGTTTCCTTTTCTATCTCTCTCCCCCATCCATACAATATACAATACATCTTGTCTCAGCCATTTACTCTCATCGTACATTTGATGCATCCGATGCATAGTCAAAAATTAATAAAAATCCCCCTCCCCCCATCATTAAAACTTGTGTAAAAATTAGTTTAGCGATTCCTTCACTTCCTCCACTATTATGTACCACTCTGAATACTAGATGAATGTGGGATGAAAGAAGAGTGAGGATTTCCATGTACGGAGAAAATTTCATGGAGAGTGTGGAGTACATTGGATCGAACGTGTGTGTGACGTCAGGATGAGAAGAATTGAGCAAGATTTTTGGATGTGAGACTTTGGAGGAGGATTCTGCCGTTATGTTGTGTCTGTTGATTTGGACGAGTGTGAGGAGTCTGGGAGTGAGTGTTATTTTATCCCAAGTCGAAAAATGTGTTCAGCGAGAGAATCTCCATCGTTCACCCAAAGGCATTGTTACAATTCTCGCATTCTCGTTCTTCTTCCTCGGCATTTGAGATTACCGCTAGGATGGGATACGGTACACGGGGAAACCTCTATCTATCTAAAAACCACCTTCCTTCATCATTCATGATCACAAAACTCCTCTGCTTTGTGCTATTATGCAGACTAACTGCATTCATGTAGATGAGAGTTGTGTGTAGGCGTTCATCACTCTCCCCAGAAAGAGTAATGAGTAGACCTCTGATTAAATAACATGTTTTCACACTCTTTCCCCGATCCTCATTGGACAGCCGGTGGATGACAGCTTTTTGAGATTTTTTGTTAAACTGCATACACAATGCACAGTGTCCAGTTTGAGGGGATGGGGAAAAGTTATGTCATAAAATTATGTAAGTCACTGTCAGAGCGACAGTCTTTTGTTACATCAACAAACTCTGCGTACAGGTGAGAGGGAGAGAAAATTGTGTGTGTGTCCTTTCACCCCCTCCCACTCACTGTGTCTGTCTTGTACACAGACACACAAACAGGACAGGTCACTGAACCGTCCCTTAGGAAGGAGACCCTTGCGGTACTTTTCCCTTCACAATATCCACTCACAGAGGATTGTCAAGGAAACTCTCTCTCTCTCTTCATTCCATTTCATTTTGACAAAGACTTTGTGTACACACACGCTCACAGATTCAATTCTAAATACAAGTCCATGGCCAGGGACATTTGCTTACCAATGACAAGTTGAATCATGAATATTTTACAAAACGCCATTTAACGGTATATAATTAAATTACTTTGACAGGAATCACATGAACATTTATTCAAAAAGTGTGTCTCTTTCTGTCATTTATTTGTCTTTATGTCATTCCGTTTTGAAAAATAAGTAATTAAAATTAAAAGTCCTCCAGAGAAGAAAGAAAAAGTTTGGTGGTGGTTCATTCGCCTCAGGAAAGTTCAAGGCTGACTTGAGGGAACGTTCCTTTTCCTTATGTACCCTTCATGCCGATGCAGTAGTGGTGAAATTTAAATGTTACTGATTTTCTGGACATTCCGTCTGACAGGGCTAGATTGGCCAAGAGGAGTTCTGTCTCTCTGGATGGGAGTAAGTTGGAAGGGAGTCTGGATGTGTGGAGTATGGGAAAATAGCGTTAACTGTTGCTAAGACTTAGGGCATGGTGCATCCATTTGTGTGTACATGAAGGGAATGCATACGTCCCCCTATTACGGTACAGAGTATGAGCTTCTCTCTACAGATACACGTTACGTTACACAGTCCGTGGATACATGGGGATGTTAGATGAAGAGAGAGAGAGGAGAATTCAGGTGGAAGCCGCCCTAACCTTCGCATTCACAGTCTTTCTGATGATGAAGTAACAACAACTCAGCCGCCACACACACGCACACACACACATTCAATACCATACACACATTTTACAAACACTAGCTGAAATGAGAATCCACCTACAGTGAACTCTGCCTTCCACAATCAAATCTCTTCCAAAAATCCTATTCTGGGCTAGCAGAGAGTGTCCTCAGTGAATTCCCCGTGTGTGTCTCCTGTCCAGGAAAAATGACATGTGCGGGACCCTTCCAGTCCTCCTCCCGGAAGATGAGTGTTGTGTCAGTCCTCACTTTTTTCGTGATTGGATAAATATACACTCTGCACAGTGCTTCAATTTTTATGTGCAGAGACAAGTCGGCATCTCATCGGAGTTTTATTTATTTTTGACAACTGTTCTTTAAAGTGTTTAGTGCTTTTGAATAAATAAAAGTTCACGGTCAATCACTTTAATTCTAGTGGACAAATCAATCATTCATGTCATAGATCAACGTCCACGGATTCTCATGTAGAGAGAGAGAAATGTGCTCATGAAGGACAAGAGTCGATTGACAAATTTTATTTTAAAAAAGAGTTTCCCTGGATGGATCCCAATTTTCAACTTCTTTTCTGAAGGTAATTTATTTATTTTTCTAAAACTGAATTTTATTCTGTAGGGATATTCTCCGTATAAATTTGCACACCAAAATACTATCACAAAAACAGAGAAAGAGTATTCAAGTGACATTCAGTGAAATCCAAGGGTCCATGACCGTTCAAATTGAGGAAATTTTGAGTGAGACTGGGAAATGACGAATGAAATTGTCAGATAAATAGAGAAATGGAATTGACCGGGTCCGAGGAGTCATGGCCATCCAACGAACACAAGACACGACAAATAATAAAGTATTTTTTTGTGTAATGAATGATCAAGGAAAAGTGTGCAAGAAATTAGGAGACTCTATTACCCCCCTCCAGAAATATCCACACACACACCACTTGCATTCTACGTAGAGAGAGAGATAAAGGAAGGGGGAAATGAATGATGACTGTTGTTAGTGTGTGTGTGTATTAGTTCTCGGAATAAGTTGCATATGAGGTTTTAGTCCAAAGGGGGAAGAGTGGATGATTAAAATACTATTTGAATCTTAAAGAGTGGATAAGGCGGAGGAGTTCAGCTCACCAGAGAATTTAATGGGGAAAAAAGACAAGGTGGGATAAATACAGAGACGTCCATTAAATAATAAATGTATTTTTCCCTCTCTCTCTTTCTCTCTCTCTCAATCACATGCAGATTGGCACGCATGGGCTCAGTTGCTGTTGTGACAGAATCTTTTTTCCACGAGTAGATCATCTTAGTAGTAGTAGAGCACACACACATACAGTGTGTGTCAATTCATTTTGAAAAAAAGGATGAAATTTCCTCATCAATACACTGGGATGACTATGAATGGAGAGAGAGTGGGGAACACACACACACAGCTGATTTGATAGTGGAGAGAGGGAGAGATGTTGTCAGAGTGTATTCCATATTCCATGTTCAATTCATTTGACCTTTTCCTTAAACTAAATGACGACGACGACGAGGAGTAATGAGGCTCTGTAAAATTCAAGGTAATAAGCTCACACTGTAAAACTTTGGCTGCATCCACACAACCACTTTATGATTGTGTATCCCCATCCCGTGTGTGTGAGTCTGGAACTTAAACTCTGTTTTAAATTATCCATTTTCCTTGAGGTTGTCGCATCATGTTTTGCAGCTCTTCTCCTTTTTAAAGTCAAATTCCAGTCGAGAGTCTCTCACTTACTACGTAAATAGTATTTTTGCTCCATTTCTTCCTCTTGGAGAAGGCACACACTCACACTCACTCTCTCTCTAAAAAGAAGAGCGTGAGGAGGAAAGATTTTTGAATTTTTTAAAACTCCTCGTATACCTGATGATCATCCTCGTCTAATCCCCACCATCAATTATTATATTATTATTTTCCTCCTACACTCCGCACACACTCCATCTCCATGTTATTTTGTTCCAGACACACACATCTCTCCCATTCTTTGCCATAGTTCCTCCTCCTTCTTACACGACAAAAATCATTCTGTACACTTTATTCAGCTGCTCCCCCAGACCAGTTTGTGTCAGGTCAATAGGAAAGTCATTCACCATGATCGGGACAATCCAAAATTTGTGTTTGGAAATGAGGAAATTTTGTGAGAAAACTCGTCTCTCTTTTGAGAGTAAATACTCTTCAGAGTTTATCACAAATGCGACGTCGTGTGTCGAAATAAATAATCAAGAATATTTTTTAAAACCACAATCCACAAAAAAGAAGTGGCTTTTAGTGAATGCGGGGTCATTCCTTTGGATTTGCATGGCCAATAGGTTTTTTCCGAGAGTAGGACTGAGTGAGAAATACACTCTCTCAAAACTCGTCATGTCAATGTCAAGGAAATTTGGTAAATAATAATTTTTTGTCCCAGTCAAAAGTAATCCTCTTTAATAATTGTTGTTTTGAAGTATCCTCCATAAAATTGTAATTATCCTCTAGTGGCGTACATTTTGTTTACAATATTTATCGAGAATTGTGTGTGTGTGTGTAGATGGTCGGTCAAAAGTTTTTAACTAGACTGTCAAGTCAATGCCAATGCCATTGCCAAGGTGACCATTCACACACAGCTGACCATGAACTACAGCATCACAAATAGAGTCTTTTGAGATTTGCTAGACTCGAATGTTTTCTTGTTTTCGCTTTCATTGTTTTTTGGAAGAAGAAGAAAAAAAGGACCCTGCCAAAATCAACCAGAGTGTTGTTGTCCGTCCAATTAAGTTTAATCACACACAACGTCAATTACAATAGAATTGGAATTAATTAGAAATTGGATGTTGAGCAAGACATTTAATTCAGTTGTGTCAATGGAGAGGAGACGAAGATGGTGTCATATTTCTTGCAAGGAAGAAGATGCTCTGCTCTCTTTGTGAGGATAGGGTGCCTTGAGAAAAGAACCCTTTCCATTTTTTAAGGAAAGAGTTGGTGTAGGACTTAATCTTGCATCTGTTGTGAAGGATAAGGCTTCAGCATCAGAGGGTAGCCTGAGGGCTAGGCTGACCCTTCCCTTTTCCCACATGCATAATGTATGAGACAACGGCACTTCTTTTCATCTCAAACATGCCCAAGCGTCTGGGTCGTCCCTTGGAGAAAGGGAGAGAGAGCCTTTTATGCGTGGCACACACAACTTTGTCATCCCACATGGAAAGTACGTATCCCCTCCGTGTGTGTGTGCAGGACAATTCTTTAGTCATAATTGGAGGTGGAATGGAATCCCAAACATTTGATCTTTAAATTATTTTTGTGGAGGAGGGTGCGTGTTCCTTGTAACGTGTGTGTGTAGTAGGTATGTGAGCTTCTCCCAAAAAATCCGTGGGTTTAATTGTCTGAAATTAAAATTTAAGGAGAATTATTCTACATGAAAAGGAAATGATTGAGTATCGGAGATTTTTTTCCTCCCTCGCCAACTCCACTTTTCTTCTTTGAGGAATCTTTGGCTATCAAAAATTCCCCGATGGCAGTGTGCAGTGTCAAGGGGGATAACAGGGGATTGGCCTAGTGTGTTAAGGCACGCACTGTTATGTAGTACCGTACACTCTTCCCCAGTGCACTGCAGTGTGCACAGGAAGGTCAAGGGACTGTAATGAGTCACATGTAATTATTTTTTGGTTGGAGCTCCATCGCATGCACACACAGACTGTCCTGCCCCTGGCAGTGCCCTTTATAATAATTTGATGATGATATTTTATAGACAAACTTTTTTCGAATGGAAGAGCTCTCATTTTTTTCATATTTCATGCAATGCAGCTCATGTAATATGGTCCTCCTCCAATCATCTTCCTCTGTGTCTGTTGTCTTTTCCTTTGGAACAGTTTTTTCTGGAGAGAGAGTATTATCATGGACATGTATAGCTTCCAGCTTTGGAATATTTTTCCTCCTCCGTCCCTTCACAATGAGAGTTGTGTTGGTAGAGTCCCTTAGGGAGACCTCACCTCCCACATCCAGAGAAAAGAGTTGTAAATGGGAAGAGATGAGAACTCATCAAAATATTAAAGATGGAGAAGAAGTCTCAGGGATGGAAAAAATCCAGTTGGTTATTATGTTAATGATGGAATGTTCTGTATCCAGCACGCTCCTCATCTGTGATCCTTATTCTGTTAAAAAAGGAGACTCTTTCTGTGGATGACTGACCTGCTTACCATCATTTAAGATGGTAAGCAGGTCAGGAGTTGACATTGGCTCCCTTTGGAAGGAAGATTTGGTAATACAAAGTTATTCAGTTATTGGAATTGGATGCCAATTTGAGAGACACTCCACGTCACTCACAATTCATTTTTACAATGATGATGATGAGTGACTATTACACAGTCCCATTACGTGTGCTCCTTCCTTGTGTGTGTGTTGGTGAGAATCAAGTGACAGTCATCGTCACGGTATTTTGCTTTGTCTTTTCGGCCAGGACGAGGAAGAAGAAGACCTCCTTTCGTCTCTCTCAATATTTATGTTTGCACAGGCCTAAAGTCCGCAGAATAGACATTATTAACATATACACTCGAGAGGAGAGGAGGTGCAAAAACACACACACACAGCCCAGTCCACAGTCCCGTTGTGCCGAATTAAAATCAAAAGTAGGGAAAAGTACTACTTTTGCGTAGAGTGCGTAGATGAGGGATGACAGCCTCACGCACTTCTCTCTGTCCACACACACACAGTGAGAGAGAAGGGTTGAAGATGGAAATTTTCCATGTGGCCGTTTACCTTCCCTAGTTTACACAGGCAATTCACACTCACAGGCAAAACATTCCAAACCCTCATCTTTCAAACCTCCTTCACAACTTTGAATCCGACTGAATTTTTCTACGACTTTTCAAAGGGAAATAAATCTATCCAAGAAAAACTTCAATATATTTAATACAATTGAGCCATTATTGTTAAACTGTGACGCTCACTCTGTGTGTGTGTGTGTGGATGAGTTAACTAGGCCCGAATTTATCTATTTGTAACGGAACAATTTTTGAGACGTTAACCAACACACGACATCTTTCTCTAGTCTACCATGTCCAAAATGTATTAAAATTGTATTTCCAATTCCTCCACACACAAGGGGAGTGTGATTCAATGTATTATTACGTCAAAAAGTTTTTTAAAGTAACATGATACATGTTTAGACATGAAAACTTGATATTTCTCTGTTGGTGCTTTATGGACGGAGATGGACAGAATAGGACATGAGGAAGGAGAGCTGACAAGTCATATTTATGTATTGTCAAGGGCAGTGCAGTCACCGTCGAATCTTTGTCTCTCTTCTCTCTGTTTATGAGAAAGAGAGAGAGAGAACGAAGTGTTTAAAACGTCGTAATGGTAATGATTACCAGAGACCTGTTTAGGCAAAAGTTACATAGCAGGTGGAAATTACGCGAAAGAATTGGCAGAGTGTGTGTGTGTATCTAATATTTATGCTATTTTATGGTAATGGCTGATGGGGCTTGAGCAGCGTCAGAAAGAAGAGTCCCGTTAAATGGGGGAGTGTGTAAACCTCCCCTCTTCTCTTCTTCTCTCCCCTTCAATTGTCATTAGAATTAAATTTATACGGCAAATATTTTTTGTAGGAACAATGTGTGCACTATTAGCCACGACTAAAAGTCCCGTACCAATCCCTCCCCCCTGCAAATTAATTTCCCATTTTGTGTTGTGTGTGTGTGAGGGACCATCGGAGAACACTTGCCCTTTCCCCCGCCGCCACCATCGAAATACTTTTATTAATTCGCAATTAACTTGGATTCCTTCAAATCCATTCGCACATATCATTGACTCATTGCATACATAGTTTCGAAGCTCCACTAAACAAAAAAACTTCCATCTATCCACAAAGAGTTAGTCATTTTTAATGGTCGGAGATTTGCATGTTTGTTATTTAATTTAATTGTAATGGTTTGGAAGTGGGAATGAGGAAGCACTGTTAGCTTACCTAAAAACACTTTGAACTGTTCTTCTCTGCCTCTCTAAATTTAAATCCGACTCACCTCCACTCAATTAACTATACACAAGATCCTCAAGTGTCACACACACGCACACACGCTCACACTCTCCCATGAGGAGAGTGGCAGAGAAAAAAGGGCCTCATTTGAATTTGAAAATTAATTATGAACACTGACGGTTGTGTGTAGTGGGACAAAAAAATATAACCGTCAATTTTAATTTTAATTTCCCATTTTAAATTCAACAAGGAAAGAATTGTGTGTGTGTGGGATGCCACTTCCAAATCGTTTTGGACTATTTTTTCCCTTCCCCATTTTTTGCATTACTATAGTTGACAGGTCAACTGTCCGTATGTTGGTGGGACTGGACATGTGGCTACCTGTACTGACCACCTGCTGTCCCCTTCATCTAGAGAGAGTCCATTGACCTCGTCTCCGTAATATTCCAAATGTCGAAAAATGAGGCATTTTGGCCAGTACAAGTCAATCAACCCAAATTTTTTGTCTCTTTTTTTGTTTAGACGGATTGCATCCAGGTAGCATTGAAATATTTCATTTCCGCTCAAATTTTTGCAACAGAGAATGGGGCATGGAGGAAAAATGGGAGTTGGACAGTGTGTGTGTGTGTGTTGGGGGCGGCAGGAAGGAACGGACGGGAGTGGAATATGTAAGAGGAAGTAATGGTTGAGGGTTGGAGTGTTGATTGGATTGGAAGCAGAATGGAGACAGAGAACTCCATTGTTGTCATGTGCAAGGAGGAATAGTAATCAGAGGATACGTGTGAATGACACCGGAGCAGGACGGAGTGCCGTTCACTCCACACACAGAGCCCCAGCCATGGAAATTGGGCAGAAAGCGCACACAACATTACATAACATGACATCATCCACCCCCACTCAGTACTCATCATTCACTAGGAAACGTATTTTCGTTTGGACATTAAATTGAAGCCTCTTACATTCACTCATGCTTTGTGTGTTGAGGAAGAGCTGGAGGCAAAGTGACAGTCCCATTGTTGTTGTGATTTCAGTGTGTGGACAGTTCCCCTTTCGATTAGATCACAAAATCTCTATGCTATCTTCCCTGGTCAAAGAATTGATGAATTTAATTGGGCAAACACCCTCTCAACTCTGGGGAAAAGGGTTTATGGAAGTTTTTTAGTGCTGGAGGGTAAATTCGGGGGAGTGGGGAATCCGTGTGCGTGTGTGGTACAGTTATTCTTCATCTTCCCAGATCTCTCTCTCTCTCTCTGTTACCATCTTTAGCCCTCGAAGATGATGGGGGGAAGAGAAGTGAATGGAAGATTCGTGACAATTAGGTAAAGTTTTGAGACACGAGGATTAGGATGGTGTGTGTGTGTGGATTGGGGGAGAGTAAAGTTGGAGGGAGAGTGTAGGAGGGATGAACTTGTTGGAGGGGGAAGAAGAACAGTTACTTACCTTCTTCTCCTCTCTCTCGAGATACCTTTCGCCCCAGAGAATCCACATTATGTACACAATTCTCTCAGACTGTTCTTTTCTACCTGTTTGCTCTCCGCTCTGGCAACATGGAGATGAACAGTTAGGTAACCTTAAGCCGAGTCCCGTTATGCAATGTGAGATCACACACACACACTGCGTCTCTCCCTCTCTGCATTGTTCAACTCTTTTCCTTTCCTTTTGCTTGTAGCGTCTCCTCACACAAGAAAGAACAGCTGTCTTGCTCATCTTCCCAGCCTCTTACATATATTCACCCTCACATTCTCGGAGAATCGAGGGGAACACAACACACACACACATCAACAGATAGGGATAGACTCCCAGGAAAAATGTGACTTGACAAACATGACACACCATGACAAACACTTTTGGCAAATTCTGTTAATTACAACGCATTAATTATTCCCCTCACACATTTTTCTTCCTCATCCTCTCCCTCTTGTTCAAATGATGAGGAAAGTCATTTTTTAAAATGGAGACTTTTATCCCGAGTTAAATTCTCATTCTTGTTGGGATGATGCAATGAGTTCATGATGTATCTCAAGTGTGATTTTTTGAATTAAAATGGAGTTGGAGACATGATCTTCCCAGAGAGAGGAAAGGGACAAGAAGGGGAGGATAATTATTTGGTGCAGTTGCAAGTGAAAATGATGATAATGAGATTTTTTGTGTGGCTGGATGTGGATGGGGAAGGGAGAGAGAGACTGTGCTGATGTGGAATGGTGCGAATGCTCATTAATGGTCATTTACCTATTATTCAAATGAGAAGATGCCACAAGATAAAATGTCTAGGAAAACAACGAGTCTCTCTCTCCCTCCGTATGTAGGTATGTGCCAGAGTTTATTGCCGTAGCAGAATCGTTTGAAACACATGGCCAATCATCATCTCACCCACACACACACACACACACACACCACTCAAATATTTGGCTATCCCTTTCTTCACAGTGCGATAGTCATACAAGGAAAAAATATTAACTGGCTTTGTAAATGCTGCTCAAATAATAAAGTCATTCATTTGACTCTTCTTCCATTCATATTCAGAGTGTGGAGAACATTCTCCTCTCCTTCTCCACTCTCATTTGAATAACTACGTTTCCTTGGACAAACTTCCTCAAAACTTTGATCCTTCGTCCATCCCCATCCCAATCGAATTGTGTACCGCATTTTCAGGGACAATTTTCCTCAAGCATTCAAATCGTCTTGGATGATCAAAATTTATACTCATTTTTTTCCCTACGGATTTTTCAACACGTTCTTGACATACGGTCAAAAAATGATGAAAATTACTCTCAAAGTAATACAAATTTCTGACTAGAGGATGGACTGCCAATTTTAACAGCCCTCGCCTCGTGCCTCACACACACGATGAAAATTGTGCAGGGTTTGAGACAATCACGCACATAAATCTCGGATTTTGTGTGTGTATTGAGGAGGGGAAGAATGGCAGGAAGAAGAGAGAGAGAGCACGCAGCTTCAGACAAGGGAAGCAGCCACACATACAGGTGCAGAATCGCAAATATTCGCAATTCGCAATTCATGCCGACTCATCTCTCGGGATCACACATTGTCTTCCTCTCTGCCTGTAGTGAGAGAGTGCGTTCCATCCCCTCTCACCCCTTACTTACGTCTCCTCCTCCTCTTCGTTGTTGCTGGGCAATGACCGGCGTGCAAAAAAATTGGCCAATGTGTTTCGCATAACTGATTTTTACTACTACTTATACACACAAACACAAGTCTTCGCTCCTTTACCTACATCCACAGAACAGACGAGGCACACACAACCATTTGGAAGCCACAGTTTTTGGTGGATTTTTAACCCAGCGGCGACTCTGTTTTTAAACGTATGCATTTTTTACAAAAATGATTAAAACTCTCAGTGGAAGCGTAAGAGAGAGAGAGAGGAGAGAGTGGCTGGGTGTTGAAACGAATTTGCATGAAAAATCTTTTCGGAGAGTGAGAGAGAGAGGGAGAGACGGGGGTAGAAAGTAACTGAAAGTTGAGAGAGCAGAGAAAATTTTCACTGTACTTTTGTTGGTTGAAGGGAAAAGAGAGAGAGAGAGGGAGAGAGTACCGTTGTCATCTCACCGTTCTTCGAATCTTGTCCAACTGTACATTTTTTAACAGCCTCCCTCCTCCTCTCATGGCTTACAGCACACAATTGTTGGGTCGGCGGCAGCTTGACAGGAAGTTTGAGCAATAATACTGTTCACTTTTATTCACCTTGAATAGAATGGAAATGTGGGAACGGGACTCGAGACTCTTTTTTTATTTTAAAAAATCCCCTCTTCATCCTTCATGTGAATAAGACTTTTCATCATCCCCATCCATCATTCCGGCTCATCTCCATTCCAACTAACCGCACACGATTAATTCACACTTCCCAGCCTCACTCTTTAATTTTTGTGAATTTAATGAACGACGTATAAATTAAACGAATTTCATGCACACACTACATATGCATAGCATTGATTGAGTTTTGGATGAGAGAATTTTCTTGGAAAGATTACAAGTGACTTATGAATTAAATGGTTAATTTTTTAAAATTAGGAAATGGCTGTTGATGTCTTTGCCGGCTGCTATCTACCAAGAGCAGGTAAGAATAATTTTCAAAAATTAGACGTTTCTTTTCCACCAATAAATACACGTGCCGACACAAACGGAGGAGCATAAGAATTGAATTGTGACCTGACCCATTGCAAAGTACAACGTGTAGAAGTGAACATTGGACCCCATGGATTGACGGTGACCTCATGAAAGGAACAGCACATAATGTTGCATTGTTGTGAACTCTGATGGTCATCAATACAACTTTTGTGTGTGGTTGTGAACTCGTAATAGGGATACGCACACACACTGTACAAGTACAGTTGAGTAGAATAATAGTAGGAGGCATGCAATAATGGAGAGAGAGGATTGGGTTGCCATAGATGCTCTTGGGGATAAAAGAATGTGGAGGAAATCAAACGGAACTTTTTTTATATCATTATTATAATGCATCGCATTGCGTAAGTTTATCTCCTCTCATAACTCGACTTTGTCGTCGTTCCCAGTGGAACAAACTTTATAAATACACACACACTTCACAAGAAAATCCTCATTTAAATATGTCCCCCTCACACACACACATTCACACTCACACACCAGAAGCAGGAGCATTCAGAGAGACGAGTTACTGTTAGTTCTTTTTCCTGAGTGTGTGTGTGTGTGTGTGTGTGTGCAGACTGCAGGCTCTGTGATATTACATGAATGATGGGTATGTATTAGAGTATTAGACTCGACTCAGGGTTGCCGATGGAATCTCAAAGGAGAAAAAAACGGAGAGGCTGTGGAGCTGAGGCTGAATTGAGCGTAACAATTGAAGTTCATTACCCTCTGCTGACCCACTACCAGCAACAGCCAGAAGTGTACGTAATAGCTTCATTGTTGTAGATCTCCAAGATGTGGTTCAGCCACACACACATACAACATACACACTGTCCCGTCCACTCTCTCAGTCCATGCCAAAATGGATCAAGAAAGCATCTCTTCACATTTTCCTCACTTTAGCCTACCTTCTTCTTCTCTTCTTCGAATTCTCCCCAATTTTTTACACATTGACCAGGAATTCATTCAACTTCTCACTGCATGTCATCACGTGACTCATCATCCACGCATTCTGCACATCCACTCACAATCATCGGCCACACATTCCTTGACAGTCTGTCTCTTTGACTGTCTTACCACATTCCACATTTGTGTGAGTAAATTCTCTCCAAAATAAAATAGATGAGGATACATAATTAATTGGGAGAGTGCAAGTACAAATGGTCAATGACCAGCTGGACACAATCACTCACACACAATATCTAAACTTTGTTCATACGAGTCCTGGCCCTGAAAACTAAAATTGTTTATCGAGTCCAGAAGGTCATTTGACATTCTGAAAAGTCTGACTGTAAATTTGAGAATCATTCCCTGGCAGACAGTTTTTGAAGGTCTTTCCCATTTCATTTTTGAAAGTATGGACACCTTCAATTAAAACGTGGAATTGTGGTGCCCTTGAATGTTGGACACAAACGGTCATTCACTCTGTCCTTCGTGTGTCCATCAACTTTAGAGATTCCAGTAGACCCTCCCTTGGGATTGAGACACAGACAGTATTTGTGGAGGGATGCATTTTGGTGATGTAAGAGGGTTGTGACTGAGTCGTCGCTTTTGTTGAGGTTAGTGAGGTGGTGGGGAGGGGGAGGGGAGTCATCTCTTTTTCCCAGGTCAATGACCGTTGAGAGTTTGTAACAGAATGTCATAATAGTAATGAGGATGGGACGAACGACAACAACTACAACTCTGCACGTAATGTCCCAACAATACAACAGACAATGCAGAGGAGAGGAGCAGGTAGAAAGGAAGGACGAAACGGGACACACACACACACACAAAGGGAAATGGATGTGAGAGGTGGTGAATGAGGGGGGATGAGGCATGTCGTGCAGTCATCTCTCTTCTGCCGAGAGGAGAAGAGACAAAAATAAAAACTACCCACAATCATGGCCCAGTCATCATCATGACGACAGTGACAGTGCAGGGAGCGTGAAAGACTCAAAACTGTACAATTTATGCCTCTCCGTCTTCGTAATATTCTTCATTTCATGTCTCAGAGACAGAAGAGCAAACAATGCAGTCTCCCTTCAAAGTAGCGTTACGAATTAATTTTTGTACGGTACGGGGCTCTGAGGTTCTCCGGACTTTTAAATCCGACACGGAGCTCAATTAGAACAGTTTCACTGTCCAATTATCATCCTGCAAAAAGTATATCAAGTCTACAATCACTTTGTCAAATAATTGGCAACCATATTTTATTAGCGTGACCTGGGAGGAGGAATAAATATTTGTAATGGGGATTTAAGTATTTGTCGCTGGAGTCGGAGAGTCGGAATTGATGTCAAGGCTCGGCTGTTGTATTTTGAGATTGTTGTAAAAACAAGGAGATATTTTTAATGACTCATCTCCATCCAATTTATCATCATCAATTGTGTGACATTGGGAGGAATTTGATCCCGACTCTTCTCCTCTTCCCTTTGAAAGTGAATGAGAGGAGGGGGGAAGGTGTGGGATCGGATGACTCACTAGACAATTGTCATCAACCTTGTGCAACTCTACACTGGAACACAATCCTTCACACTCCGAGTTTAATTTGATAGGAATTTATTTGATAAAACTGCAACAATGCAAATGGAGAGTGAGACTTTGACTGGTCGTAAAAATGGGGAACCTCACGTGTCTCCCTGACAACTCTTGTCAGTGTCGAGGGTAAGACAAGACCGTCTTCCGGTCATTAAATTTTCGTGAGAAGACCGATTGAAATACTATCGTCAAAACCAAGTACAAGTAAGCACCACACTTTGTGCTACATGTCAACTCTTCTCATTTTAATAGTTACTTACGATATCCTTTGAAATCAATTGTGCTCCATGAATAATTTTCAAAATTAATTTTGCTCATTTAAAAGGAGAGTCTCTAATGCTAAAATGTAATGATGGGTCGTCGAGAATAAAAAGTACAGCATGAAGAGTTGGAAGCTGTGGTCGTATGTTTGCTTGAGGAAGATTACGGTTAAATATAATAATATTCTCTCATTCGATCTGATTCTCAAGTGCTTTTTTTCCATCCCACACTCGCGTACATATGGACTTTGCCGTCATTTTACAATTTGTTTGGGAAATGGGAAATCCATCACGGAGTGGTGCAAAAGATACTTAAATTCGTACATGGCCAAAAGTTTAGTTGAAGGAGGAGAATCTTCTTTTCCCATTCTGCATGCCATGCACCATAAACAGGATGAAGGTAAAAGGACAACGAGAGAGGGAAGATGTGCGCTTTACCTGAGGCTAGAATGCCGTAACCCGTTACTCAACCACGAAAGATTAACTCACATACCGTAAAATGGTGAAAGGGAGCCCGGGCCTTCCTCATCTTGGCCGTGTATAAATAGACTCTCTTTTTCTGAACAGAGTTCATCCCACTCATAACCTGCTCTCATCATGATCACTCAGAGAGTGGGGAGGGTTGCAGTCCAAGTGATACGGTAGTCTGTGTAGCTGCATACAAAACGGCATTTCTTTCTCTCTCCTTTGTACATGCCCATCAAAGAATGAAATAACGTTTCATTATGTGATAGACTGTGCAGAGAAGGCAGGGAATGTGAATACCCTCGAATTTTTTCAGTAAAAAATCTAGGGCAAGTTCATCGAACTCTCCGAGTGACAGTGACCCAAATTCTCAAACACATCCCAAGAATATTATTTCATCTTCTTCACTTCTCTCTCTTGGCCACGGTAAATACACACACACACACACACAACGGAGTTTTTTGTGCATGCAAAAACCTTTTGCTCATCTCAAAGGCATCCTCATCTTGTTTTTCTTTTCATTGACGTACCGTACATAACATAATGCAGAAGAATATACATGACTCAAAGGGAATCACTCCAAAAATCAGACTTGCTACGTGACCGGCTGGTGAAGAGAGTCAATTTCATTTTAGGAATCCATTTTAAATGAAAGCAATTAACCTGGTGTAGGTAAATATATGGTACAGTTGAGTCATTCTCGCCTCTGACGAAATGTCTCAAGGATCATTGACAGTTCTCACGAATTAACCAATCAACTTTTATTTACTTTTGATTCCTTCTCAACTTTTCTCATTGAATCCTGAGAGTCAAGTTGGAGATAAAATATAGAGTTTTGCATAACGCTGGGATGGAATATTGGTCGACTACTTGACATTCAAGTGGATTTGAAGTAGGAATACTGAAGAGGTTGACAATGGCAACTTTGTTTCCCAGTTGTGATTGGGATTCTTGATATTTTCCTCAAGTCAACTAGTTTGAAACTCTCTCAAGTTTCAGTTGAGAAGATTGACTGAAAATACATCAGTCATTTGATGTGTGTGTGTGTGAGTAGTGTGTCTGGACGACCATCAAGGTCAATTTGGAAAGAGTGTTGTACATTCTTTGGTAGTAAATCTGGTAGTCTTTCATTGGAGTGCAGTGGGAGAATAAGTAAGGAAGCAAGTTTACTATTGTGAGGAAACTTAACTGCAGTTTTATAAACTACAGTTTACTACACACACACTCACTCACTCGTAGTTACCTTGACAAAGGGTAATGAACTTGATGTGTAGGTATAATATCATTATGTGTGTGTGTAATGTGGAGAGAGAGAGAACGCAGTTACGCTCAATGATTATCTAAGTCGTCGTTTCATCTTTGTTCTTTATCCTGCCTCTCTGTATACAATTTTTCGTTTCCTATTTAAAAAAATGCTTTCCTCCCTCCCCCACAAATGGCGAAACAATTTTCCATACTTGACTGAGTCACAATTGCCAAGTCTAAATTATCCCTCCATCAAAACCGTTGGGAGGAGGACATGATTTTAATCATAAATCCACGACTTTGTATTTCAAATTTATGCAATTTCCTGCCCTGTGCATCGCATACAATAATTTTTACATGGATTTTGTACATGGAATGAAGTTTTTTTAAATACGAATGATTGTCGTTGTCTGGTATTATTATTGACTTGGACTCTGCTCCTTCCCCTTTTCTCTGAACGTACACAAAAAAATTTAGTTTTGTGATTTTCCATTTGACAACGTTGATGTGTGGGTTGTGGATTAAGTCCAGGTAAAAAACAAATGGCTGGAGAGAGGGAAAAAAGGGTTCTATTTCCTCTATATACATACAATTTTGGCCTAGTGCTCCAGGGGTCATGTGAAGGGCGACTTTATAATTCTTTGAATTTGTTCCAACAAGTGGTCAACTCCACTGGCCGAGTTGGGGTGTCGACTGACAAATACGTGTCTAAATATGGCAGTTTTCCCCTCCACAACCGTCCACTCCGTGTGTGCGTGTGTGTGTGTGGGGGTAGTCAATAGACAATTTTGTGGGGAGGAGGAGGGAATTCAGAGAAATTTTTACTATAATGATATCACATGTACGAGAGCTGGCCCTTTAAACCAAGGACCACATGCATGCCTCCTCAGTTCCTGAAGGACCATTTCATTTTCTATACATTCTCAAAAAAAAAAACACACACACACACACCATATATAATCCACACACACACACACACATTATAGAAAGAGAGAGAGAGAGAGACTCAGGAACCCGACTGGAGTCCAAGATTAGAATTGGATTCTTGGAATCGAAGGCTCTTTCTTTCCACAGAACCCTTTTTCCTGTGATATCTATAGCATGTTTTTTAACCAAGACTATCCTATGCCCATCATTTTTAAATATAGACTATTCCTAGTTTTTATTTTTAATCACTCTGCACTCCACAACGAAAAAGCTTGGTTAGTTGACACAATCAAACGTTGACCGTCTATCCTAGCCTCAACATTCACTTGTATTTTTTTCACTTGTACTCTTTCACAATTTTCCCCCATAATTCCTACCTGCGTTTTAGTGTGTTCTGCGTCTCATTCATTAACTTTCAATTAATTATTGTTTGTTAATCAACATCAGAGCCGGGCAGTTGGGTCATCCTCGTGGTCTAGTAAGTCAACTTCCCTGTCTATTTAAATTATAGTCAATTAGGTGGTCTTTCCATTTAGTCAGTTTTGCATTGGTTCTATTCATTCCCAATTAATTCTATTTTACTGGAGTTTTATGGAGGTAGAATTAAGATGTGAGGGAGTTGACTCTCTTTTGCGTGTGTGTGTGGATCAATTGCTATTTTTCCCTGTCCTGAATGATTCATGATGATGATGGTCTGAGGATGGCCTAAACTGAAATTGGCGACGTAGATCAATAATTTTTGTCAAAGAAATCACAAAGTGTGGGAATGGAAGTCAAGAGCATTCTGCGTCACGTGACATTGAAACTGTATAAAGTATTCATAATGAAATGGTTGTGGGTGTGGGTAGTCCATATAGCTGTACACGCACACAAGCACAGACTAAAGCTCTCCGTGAGGGAAGTCTGGGAAAGTCGGGCTTTTGTGCAATCCACATTTGTCCGCATTGACTCGGCTCTCCGGCAGAAAAAGTGGAAATGTCGGCGGCGCGTCCATGGAGAAAAGAGAGGGAAGAAGCGTGGGTTGAGCCATGGGCACACACACACATTCCACTCTTCCCCATTGACCTCCAGTGTTAATTGGGAATTCGTAATGTAGGTCTCCCCTCTATGAGGAAAATCTGGTTGCATGGCACACACACAAATATACAGAAGGAGGCTTAGAGTGGAAATCCAGGGAGAGTTGTCTCCTTTCTCCTTTGGTCAAAGTCGCCATGGTTTCCCTCATGGTAAAAATGGCATGTCTATTGTCTGCACTCTTCCCACCTACAGTACAATTCCTCAACAACCCGCTAACCCACTGCCAGCTCTTTGTTTTTGTTTGAGGTCCGTCCTCACACGTGAGTCTACGGTACATAAAGAGAGGAGTCTTTCGGCGTACATTTGTTGATAGACAGAGAGAGAGCGTGTGTGTGAGTGAGGGAAAGCGAAAAAGAGAATGCGGGCAAATGGAAATATCAGGGAGAGACTCAAGGAGAAGGAAGGACATTGAATAGATTCCGAGAGAGAGAAAGAAGGAGGCACACATAACTATTTCCTCGCATCCCACACACACACCGCTCATATAATATCTGAAAGGAATATAGGTCAGTGCCGGGAGGGCGGCCTTCATGTATTCCTCATGAGAAGAAGAGAGGGAGAACATGTGCAAAAATACTTCTATATCTATCTTTATAATCTATCTTACATAATAGGGAAATCTGAGAGAATGGAGAAGCCGGGTAATATCCACAGGAGGATAATACCCGCCTCAGCCTCTCTCTCTCTCTTTCCTTCCTCTTATTCAGATGTGTGTTCTGAGAGTGAAGAGAAAAAATCCTTGGCTTTTCTCTCTCGGCAATCCAAAGTTATCACTACATCAAGTTGTTGTAGGTTCTCTCTCTCTCTTGCCACTCCGACTCGGGAGATGAAATGTGTGTGGAGTGGAGTGGGGAGACCTTCATGGGCAGGAGGAGGCCAAATGGAAAGAGACCTGAAGTAGAACAGAAGGCGGGTGTGTGTGCTGATGCAGCACAACAACAAATTTTGAGCCGTAGCTTTCTCTCTCGACATTATCTGAGGAGCAATTAGCCTCCACTTTGACTTTGACTATTTATACACAGTGTATGCAATTCCCCTTTGGAGAGAGAGAGAGTGGAGTGGTAGGGGGACAAATGTTGTTGACGAGACGGCGGGGAAAGAATAAGTGGGATGGAGGTTTTCATTCTCAATTTCCCCATTCTCACTCTGTACATTCGCATTGGAAGGAAGGTCGGGAGGGAGGGAGCAGGAGCAGAACCCAAGAACTTGGAACATGAGAACGAGTAAGTTCCCTTTGGCCTTCAAAAAAATAAAGAGAGAGAAAGAAGGAGAAGGCTGCTGCCAAGTGGGAATTTTATAGTGAGGGCAGGCAGCCTTCCGTCGTCCGACTCTCGACGTGTCCTTCTCTCTTTCTCTCTTTTCATTGTACTTTCCTTTGCTTTCCCATCTCTCTTCACTCTCTCTGGGCGGCTTGGCGGTGGTGGTGTGATGGTGCCTTCTCAACACACACGTTCACCTATTGACTAGTCAACATTCCCCACTCCTTCCCACACACTCACACACGTACACAGTCTGACTGACTCTCAGTTTTCCCCGAGCAGAGGGAACCAGACAGTCCACCGCACTCAGTGGAGTGAGAAGAGACATTCATTCACTCAGTCAGCATTACTGAGGATAGAAAGTGAGTCTCCAGTCATTCGCGTGTGTGCACGGAGAAAGGTGACCAAGTGTCGTGCTTTCAGTGTTCCCTGAGACCATCCTCATTGTTGTTGTGCCCCCCTTTTAATTGTTCACTCTACATACATAACATGTAAAAATTGGGATGCACAATTTTTCACAACGAAAGTGTCTTCTTGTTTGGTGGTTGGTCAGAACGACAGTGGAAAGAGAATGCCTTGGTTAGTTACTTCCTAGCACAGTGTGCTTCGCAGTGTGAGTGTCAGTCAGGATTATTCCAGACACAAAAGGAAATTTTTTGTGGGAGGAGACAAGTTGAGGAACGGAAAAAGTTTTCCAAGAATACTTTGTCTGTCTGTGTCCCGGGACAGTGGATAATTAATAATTAATTATTGATGGATTTGCAAAATTCTTATGTAAGTTTTTCCATTCATGTTGCAACCTGCAAACTTTTTTTTAATATCCTAATTACCCTTCCATCTCTCCTCCTCCGCATTGTCATCCTTTCAACTCTTGGGAGTTTGAGGGAAAATTCCATTACGGGTTTTGTAGGCTAAAATCGAAAGTAGGATTGTGATAGCTACATATGAGAATGTGTGTGCCGTAATGGAATAATAAAGGGCTACACATGATAGGAAAATGGCTAAGGGGATGTGTGTATTTTTAAGAATTCATTTTGTACCGGGGGACATTGATACACAATATGCAGAAAATTGCACAACTCGAGGCTCATCATTCTCGATTTCAGTTTGTGGCAGCGTGTCTATCAGTGTCCCAGTGGTTGACACAGAGTGTCCTGTCATCAAAGATTAGATAAAGAGAGAGAGATCAAATTTCATAACTCAAAACATAATTTGAAGAGCCTATTTCTGGCTCACCCTGCAAAATGAATTGTGGTGTGCAGTTTCTTGAAGGAAGAGGATAATCTTCCGTACAAATTGCACTCCACAGTCAAACACACAACTGAGGAATGTTTGAGAGAGGGAGGTTTTACTGATGATCGCGTTGCGTGGTTTCCGTCCTTGAACTTGGGCCAAAATATTTTATTTAGATTTTTTTTTCTCAGTCAGACTCAACTTTCCATTGCACTGAGAAAACTGTCCCCCTCCGACGACGACACTCTACTCTGAATACACAGATCCTCATTTCACTCGACATTTCTCAGGCACACACAGGGACAAGGTGTGCATGGGATGGAGGGAATCTTCTTTGGCATAATGCGCTCTCTACCCGACTTGTGTGTGCGTGTGTGTGTGTAGAGTGTGTACACAGACCCGATTCTCTTTTCACTTTCAGCTGCTTCTGCCAGGCAGCAGACAACATACAAATTATTATGACACGAGAACTTTGGCACACCACTTTTCCCTGGCTTGGAACTTGTGGAGAAGCACACACACACATTGTATTTATGCACGTTGTTTTATTTTGGGCCAACTGCATGTACCAACTCACTCTCTCTCTCTCAGAGAAGGAGAGAGAGAGTGTGTGTGTGAAATAAAATACTGTCAGATTGCGTGCTGCCAATCTGCTTCACTGGTCAGCAGAGAACAATTCCTTCATCCGAACCCAGAGAGTAGAGTAGTAGGGACAGAAATGGGAAAGCCAAGGCAGAGTCAAGTGTAAAATCGTAAAAGTGCTGGATTTAACATTTCTTGTGGCTGTCCTCTGCCGTGTATTTAGTCATGGTCAAGTCATAATATACAAAGAGAAAACTTGAAGGTCACTTCATCCAGCCTTTCCATTTCTTTTCAAGACGGGGGGGGGGGGGGGAGCATGGGAAAGTCAATGTGTGTACCATGGCACGTACGTGTGTGTGTGTGTGTGGAAACTCTTTGCTTCTCTTGCACTTCACATTAGAGTACATAAAAGTCGCAATTCAGTTGATAAGCTCTAATCTGTGTGTAACACAAGTCGAAACTGCTGCCACACAAAAAATGAATCTTTCCTAATAATTTTTCGAGATATTTGCCCACTCTCCCTTTGAACCTTGTCTTTGCCAAGGATGAGGAGGGAGGTCAAAGGAGAGAGAATGTTTTGAATGGAGGTTGAGACACAGAGAGACCTTAAGGTAGGTCAATAAGAAAAGTGACCAAAGTCGTAACACCGGAAAATGTCCCAGACATGATCTGGGAAGATTGGATTAATCGAGTATGGACTTCCTCCACACACACACACACACACACACACACACACACACACACACACACACACACACACACACACACACACACACACACACACACACACACACACACACACA
>WJFB01001304.1:0-33792 GCA_009870185.1 Pygmarrhopalites habei | reverse complement strand
TATATTATACATAAATATAAAATAATATTCTGAGTGTTATTAACCTAAAAAAACTTACAATTATATATATAAAAAATATATATATATATATATAATTTACAATGTATGAGGCTTAGATTGTATTATACATAAAAAGAAGAAGAGGAGGAAGCGCGCGTTGGAAGGACAACTCCAACTAACGGTTGGTTGTTATTTCATATAGATGATATTGTTGTTTTGGTTTTGCCGATGTATTTTCGATTTGGCAATTATTCGAGTTCTAAAAGAAAAGAGAAAAAAAAAGTGTGAGGATTTTATATATATTCGGGGAGTTATCAAAACTTACACGCCCCTCCCTCGTCTTCATTCTTATATTAATGATGATGATTTATGGTTAAGTACGGTGATGATGACATGAGTGATGGTTTAATAAATGATGTATTACTAATGAATAGTCAGTTAATTACAAATAATTTATTATGATGATTTTATGTTAACGATTGTCATAAGTTAAAAACTTCCCAAAAAAAACCCTCCCCCTATATAAGCCCGTCTAATCTTAGAATCAAGTATCCAGAACAAATTACAATGTACACAAAACAAAACAAAGGACAAGAGAAACTACAAAGTAATAATTTACGAGTACGATATTACGATGACCACTTTTTCGTTCAAGTAAATTGTATTGTATTGTTGCCAATTCTTGAGGAGACGGTGACATTCGTATAGTCATATAGGGTCATATATATTGTGGTCATTGTACAATAACGGTGATGACCTGATTTTAGGCAGTTTTTTTTCTCTTTGTATATACTTGAATGTTCAGTTCTCAATGTCGCTATATATTTAATGTATACATACTGTATTCTTTATTAAAATATGAAAGATACTCAGTCGCAATCCGTCAATCGTAATATTATTATTCGTGACATCGTATATTCGGTAATTTGTTTTGGATCCTGATAATATATCCTATACAAGTATGGTGAAGAAGAAGTGAAAAAGAGAGAAATTTAATTAATATAACATACTACTACATTATTATTATTATTATTGCTGCTTGTTGCAATCTAACTACTATACTACTGCAGCATTATAAATGAAATACAAAATTGTATTTATATTATTATTATTATTATAAAATAGAAGATAAGATGGACGACGCTGAATTTTAAGAAAAATATGTTCTTTTTTTCTTTATTGTTGGTTAAGTTAATTGTCTTTGTCTAACTTAGTATACATTATTATTCTTGCTACGAAGAAAATTGTACTAAGAGTATATATGATGAGAGTCGTTAGAATATAATACACTACTCAGAATAATTATATTAATATTATATCATTGGCATAATAAGAGTAAATATTGTAATAATAAGTTTACGACTGTGGTAAATACACCTCGATAATTTTGCGTCATCGCTATACGCTACATTATCGCTGCGAACAATTACCATGTAAAGTATAATAAAAAAAATAATTTGAGTTGAATCAAATTGCAATTCTAAAGTTGAAAAAAAAAATTGTAATTGAAAAAAAAACACAAAACAAAAAAAATCATCTCGAATTATGACGATGATGTAATAATTGTAGGTATTTTTCTCCCAGAGTTTTTTTTGGCAAGGAAAAAACTTACTATTGAAATTTTATAAATAAAAAGAATGTGAATTTAATTATAATAATTATTCATAATTAGTTACTTAATTGCAATCGCTAACCTTATTGTATACAATAGCTCTTTTGTTTTTCTCTCTCTTTAAGATTTTTTTTGTGTTCTCGACAAAGTTCGTGTTTCCCTTTTTTCCTTTCTTTCTCTCGTATTTTCTTTTTTTTTGTGAAAAATCGATCTGTTTGAGTCTTCGAGAAATATCACACACGAAGTTATACAAACACTACTACTGTAATTAATTAAGACCTAAAAATGAAAAAATTGAGAGAAGGCTACATAAATAATATGGTTTACAAATTGATTATTATTATTGCGATAAAATCGATGTAATAATAATAAAATAAAGAATAAAGGATACCGTGACAAAAACATTTTTTCTATTGACAAACCAATCTGAATCGTGTCTCTTGTACTTTCGTTGATTCCTCATTTAGCATATGTGTAAAAAATCGTCCAGAATATGCCTAAGTAAGTATATTTGCAAAAATGGAAGTTTTAACGACAAAAAGTGTCCATTCAAATGCATCCAATGATATCCCTAAATTGGCTGTGTAAGGCTAAATAAGAATGGGGTTAAAAGACAGGGAGAGAGGTCAAATGTTAAGGAGACATTCTAATTCTAATCATTGACTTTTTTGGAATAAAATCCATATCACACGAATGCGCACATTACACTTTTCCCCATGTTATATTGGAGTTATACTTATTATCTCAGAGAGTAGCTTATTATAGCAAAGTCTGGATTTTGCTCATTGTAAGAGTCATTCATTTTATCCTGTCTTGTTTATGAAACTCGAGAGAAGGATGACTCCATGTAGTGCATACTTGTATATAAGAAAAAAGATTTTTTCCGGACAGAGAATATGAGATTTTCAACTGAGGTTTTTGGTTTTCGGAGTATATCACACACAAACACTATTACATGATTGAGTACATTATAGTAGTGATGATGTCAAAATGGTTATGTAAGGAAGAGAACAACTTTGTATGCATACATTGAGTAGATGATGTATTTAACTATAGAAATACACACACACAATATAATTGAACTCTTCTCCCTTCCCTTTGGTTTAAACTTAACTTTGAGCTTTTTGCTCGTCTCTCTGATTTCTCGAAGCTTCTTATAGGATCATCAGAGACAGAGTAGAGAGAGAAAGAACGTTCAAGAAAAGGAAGGGATCAAGTTTGAGTCGTTGAGATCAACTTCTATCCCCCCAATGTTATTTCTATACTTTCTTTATACAGGATAGGATACATAGGAACCATTGTAAAACACACACAGGGAGAGAAACCTACTCATTCAAAAAGTCTACAAGGAACATGATTATCTATAAGTCTTACGAGTGAACATGTGCCAAGTCTTACTTACTACATATTATACCCTACACACATCACAGTAACTACTTCTATATTTTGGAAGGGAGGTCCACACTAGAACAAACATCATCCTTAAATACTTACTCGTAGAAACATAGACAGAATCCAGTCCTACATGTAAAATGATATGATGGTGGTCTCATTTAGTACATACATATGTATAAATATATATAATGAGATCTCAGTTATACCAACCACTTCCCCTACAGTTATGCATACTCCCATATATTTTGTAGTCAACTTGAACGGTTAAATTTGGGAGAGGAATTGAAATCAGTAATGTGTGTACCACGTTTTTCTTCCCGAAAAAAAAATAATGTAAAATATAACTTGTACACTACTACTTTGCTCGGGGATCCTTATACTGTACTTATGAGTGTGGGGTGACTCCGATGTTGGGCATACATTATATAATATAAGTGACTGAGCACGTGCATCTAAGAAATATTTACACATTCCCTTCCTGTCTTCCTTCCTCCTCTCCTCCTTCCCGTTCTCCTCCACAACACACACAGTGGAATGACTGCACAACAAACCCCCACAAGAAAGAGTGTATGGAGAAGAGGAAGAGAAAAAGTGGAGGAGAGAGAGAATATCTATATTTTGAAAAGTCTAAGACGACGAACCCAACTGCTGGTCCTGTCTCACGATTCAGGCCGGAGACGAAAGATAACAAGATCGTGTGGAGGAGAGTGAACAGCCTAAATTTTACTCCTCTCCCTCAGTTCAAATCTCCACTTCTTCTTAGCAATACGGACCACCACCATCCTCCTCCGCCCCTCGTCTCTTTTTTATTAGTGTTGTTTTTGTTCTTCTTCCAGTGACATCACCAACTCCTCTTCCCCCCTTGTAGTACTCGGGTAAGAGGCTCCTCTTTTAAACAGAATTAAATTGTTCCCATTGTCCAGGAGGGACGGATTACTGTGTGCAATATCTGTACTACCGGCAAGTGAGACCTAGTGTGTAAGTGTGTGTCTTTCTACCCCCTCCCCCTTCTACTTTTTCAGTTTCTCCAGTACATTAACTACATACAGGACCAAAGGGATAATTCACATGGAGGACAATTTGGGAAATGTGCCAAGAAATTTTAAGAAAAACTAAAACATTTCATTCTACATTAATTGAATCAGGACATTCAGCTGTATAACCTTTGTGTACAAATCTGCACAGTATATTAGAAACATACATACATAATACACAGAAAAGGAAGGGAGGAAAATGTAGTCCATTTACAAATTATCTCAATCACATGGGGTTTTACAGCTCATCCTAGTCTCATTACAACCTAATATTATGTCGTTATGTACATAAATACACAGATTTTTGAAATCACTTTCACCAAATTGTGAGTTTGTTGACGGAGTCAAACAATTTTTGATTGTACATATTATACTACAGAAGGCTAATACTTTTCAAGAATTGAAAGAATCTGTGTTATTTTTGAACCAAAGTTCAGTTTAAGTTAAAGTTGATCTTCCGAAAAGTTTCTCATGATAAATCAAAAGGAAATTCATGTGTTGGGGGAGTGAACACTTAAAAGTTTGACTTTCCACACGCTGTACACTATCTCTCCAGAGGTTCGGTGTGCAGTGGAAATTATAAGGAATATTTACTATGTAGCAGTGGCTGAAAAAGGGCCCAAAATATTTATTTATGAAAGGGGAATTTTTTGAGAATCAAAATTTTTTTCGAAAATTGTCTCACATTTTTCCAAAAAAGGCCCAATTTTTAAAAAAATTCCCATTAAAATTGGGCATGAAAAGCTTTTTTTGGGAACCAAAAAAGGGACTTTAGCTAGGTACCAGTAAAAAGGGCTACGTACCAATGAAAAGGGACTACGTACCAGTACTGGTACCTAGTTAACATGTTATAATTCCCCCTGTCGGTGTGTGCGGGCGTGTGTTACATATTATGGAACAGGGGAATGGAGTGGAATGAGTGAGTGAGAGTTTGAACAAAGTCAAATTGAAATTTAAACAAGACCACCACATTCCATCAAATGTTGTCAACCAAAATTGACTTTATTAACTTTTATTAACTTGTGGCTATAATGTTGTGGTCTCCCTCCACTTCCTCCCCTCTTTCTCATTCCACAAGAGAGAGAGAGAGAGAGAGAGAAGAGGAAGAGGAAATGAGTATAAAGTTAATGCGTCATTTGAGTCATGACTCTCCTCGTCATCATTCTGCTACTGGAGAATTAGTACATCTTTTTTCTTCTTCTCTCCCTTTCCACTCGTCCGGTCCGGATATTAAATTAGACATTCTAATAAAATTTGAAGGAAATTCCTTTCCATTCTCCCAACAGACATTCCAATTCTACGATTTCCTATTGACAAACTCGAAATTCATTGACACACACTATCCCTCCCCTTCCTCTCTGTCTCTCTCTGACAAAGTGTTATTTACTTAAATTCTGGACAGAGAATTCTTTTGATCCATTCTTCCCCTCCACACACACAAACACACCCACACACACAACACAAATGATCACAAATTGAAAGTCTATCATACAATGTATTAGAAAACATTTTCTCACTCCACTTTCATTCACTGAGTCTGTCCTGTCTGTCCATGGTCCCCATGGAATGGAGGAAGAGGAAATGTTCAACTTTTTCTTTCAATTTCTGTCTCCCCCTCCCCCTCCCTTTCTCATTTAATTTGAGGAGAGGTGAAGAGAGAAAGTGGAGTGAGTTCATAAAAGCAAGTTGAGGAGACAAAGAGGATACGGAGAATGGATGGGAGGGAGGTGGACCGGTCACAAGAGAAAGAGAATGGTGAAAAAAAATTTCATGATGAGGGACTCCTCATCATCGTCCACAAGTTTCACTTGGCTTTATGTGTGTGTGTGTGTAAGAGAGAGAGCGAGAGAGAGAGAGTGAGGGCGGCTGATTGCGATTGACTTTCTCAGCTGCCTCCCTCCCTGCCTTCACAGTCACAGGCTGGACAGAGGAGGGAAAAAAATCCAGAACAGCCCAAGTCCAGGATGATTGAGAAAAATTGCCAACCTAGTAAATGTCAGTATAGTGTCCATCACATGTCCACATATGTAGAAAGACGGGCCAAAAGGGAGACACACAGAAGAAGAATGTCTGTTGAAATATATATGGATGTGAGGACGAGGACACACAGTCTATCTCTCTCTCTCTTACATATAAGATTGACAACCAGGGAATGTGTGAGAGTGAGACCAAAAAGCTAAAGAAAATAGAAGAGAAGATTTCGTCTATAAATTTATATTGTAACATGGAAAGTGTATATCGTGGGATGGAGTCAGCTGGACTTTGTCATGTTTTATCAAGTACCTTTTATAGAATACATGTATGTCTGATCTACAAGCCAACACTTTTACTTTACTTTTTCCACACACACACACACACACACATACTACAGACCAGGCTCTCTGTCTCTCAGTCCCTGAGTTGTGTAGTAGGGATGAGGATGGCTGGCTAGATGAAGCTGAAAGGATTCGTCTTGAAAAGTAGTAGTTCACATTTCCATCCCCCTTTTCTTCTCTTCCGTTTCTTCTCCGTCTTCTTCTTCATCGTCCTCCTCCTCTGTCTGCTCTGCTCTGCTTGAGCAGAGATCCAAGAGGAAAACAAGGAGATTACATGTCCGTTTTTATATACATGATATTTTTTAAATATATACACGTATATATCGTTTCTCAGCTGTTGCTACACCACAAACTTCCATTTTCCCCGTCCCTCCCCCTCTTCTTCTTCGTCTTCTTCTATTCAAAGTTTGTTTGGTACGGCAATTAGTTTTTCTCTTTATGAACCAACAGCAAAAAGAAGTGAAGGAGGAGGAGGCGAGGGTCTTCTTCAAATGAGATTCCATGGAATGGAATTCATGCAAAATTTACACGGCCTGCACCAAAGTATTAAATTTGGTTATTCCTTTTCTTTTCTTTTTTCTACCACCTCGAATTCTTGTTGGTTTTTTGGGAAAACCAAATTCTTTATCGTAGCAAAACATTCATTTCATGTTATACACACAATTTGATGTGCAGCAGAAGTTTTGGAAGGAGACAGTAAGGTTAAATTATATAATATTCTCCAAATGTATGCAATACTACAAACATCCTTACTTTGGTTTGAAAAACGTTTAGTCCTGAACTTTTTTTCTTGTTCTGTTCATGAATAAAACTGATGAATATAGATCACACAAAAGTGAAATTTAATTGTATAAATTACTACTTAACTTTTTATTCCAATGTTTTATTCTAATTTGAGTTGTGCAAAAAAATCAGAGATATGTAGGATGAATTTGAACTGGAGTTTTTGCTTTAAAAACTAATTTCTGTTTTCTCTGTCTGATAGGCCATTGCAAGTCTTCCTCTGTTGATATCATTTTCTTTTTAAAATGTGAAATTCAGCACGATCTTAGTTCGTAACTTTTGCTGCAGTGTATTTTCAGTAATGTAAGAATACATAGGAAACTTGCCTTCATCAACAGCTGTAAGCTAACACGTTTGATATTTTTATCACGTCAGCCTGCAGCTTGCAAGCTCAAAATCCAAGTATAAATATTTTTTCAAAAAAATATGAAAAGTTCTCTTCATTCAATATGTACTCTACACAAGTATTTCTGCCAAATCTGGTTGTAAATGTTGATGGTTAGTTTGCTGTTGATCATACTTATCTGAGCATTGATATGGACATTATTATGAGGTCGTAGGGTTACCATCCACGTCAACCTCCAAATGTATTTGTTGGATGGAGTATTACACAGTATTTTCTTATCTTATTAGCAGAGAATGGCCATTCTCCTAGCTCCTTCCCTAAATTTTTGAACGGCATCCATTCAACGTTCTCTCTCTCTAGTAGAGTAGTAAATGTACTCTTATAAATGTGTGTGTATAAATTTCGCTCTGAATATCTCTTCCTCCTCCCTCCAGCACTTCTCTCTATCTATCTCTGTATTTTGACTTTCACAATATGCCTTTGGCTAGTCTGCTATTCCCATTCAAAAAAATTTCTCTCCTTTTCATCATAATGCAGGATATCTCGGAGCTATGAACCATCATCATCATCTGTGGGAGAGAAGAGTAGGAAGAGAGTGTGTGTGTTATATATGTACAGTGTACACTTGCCAGGGATAACTTTGGAAAATTTCGATAAATATTTACAATTTATAAAATACTTAGTACACATGTACACACAGACACGGGATTTTGACCCACAAAAAGGAAATTTGTTGATGGGACCACACAGCACACACACACACACGGCACACGGAAAAAACAGACACATGATGATGAGAAAAATGTAACTTTGCTCTGAGCTACGAAGATAGGGAAAAGATGTAAATGACAATGGATGCTGGTTTGGTACTGGCTCTTCCACACGATCATGTATATTCATTTTCTACTGCAATAACTATGTACAACCACAAAGTTGTAAGTGATAGAATATTGTAAAGACTTGCATACAAATCTCTCTCCTCTTATATCCATGGTTCGTGGTTCCTCTACTGGTCATGTGAAAAGAAAGGAGGAGGTGGAGGAGAAGATTGCAAATCTCTTTTTCTTCGTTTTTTTCTCCCTCCCTCTCTTCTTGTACAACTTTTTTCTGTGGTGGTAGTCATGGAATGGGAATGGGCGTTGGAAACTTGAGTACTTTATTCTAGTATAGTGTCGGAGTAATGTAGAAGACAAGATGGAGAGGAGGGAGTTTATTATAAATCTTCTACATGTACAAGATTCAGCACCAGAGTTCAGAGGGAGAACAAATGTGGAACGACACACAGAGGGTGCCGCAGAGGCTTAAATGGAAGACAAGACGTCTAAAGAGACGAGAGGAGGAGGAGAAAGGGGAAAAAAGAAGGAAGAAGGAAGAAAAGAGACGATAAAGATAGAGATGAGAATCGTATTGAAAAGCAGAGAGAAAGAGAGTGAAAAAAATGAGAACTTAAATGAAGTATTTTTAGAATTTACATAGGCTAACCCCCAAGTAGTTTTGATGAATTTTCTTTATTTCTTCTCTTTCCGTCAAGTATTTTGTTTAAATTAAATTGCTGCATATAATAACAGGAATAGAAATAAATAAAATATGGAGAATATGTATTAAAGATAACGACGGAGAAATTTTTTGTAGTGGGGAAAGTGTACGAGCGGAAATAGTTTCTCTCTTCACGTTTTAGTTTGGGCTGATGTGATTCATTTAATCAACGGGGAAAATACAGTCAAAAATAATTATAATTGTGGAACCATGTTTTAAATTAATGAAGGTCCAAGGACATGAGAATAATATGAATATATAGTGTGTGGATCATGGGAGGACAATCTTATTTTGGAAAATCCAAGACTGTGGTGTTCATTCCACAGTGAAATTAGGGAAAAGTTTTTGCACTCATATTATGGAACATGTTACAAATAATAAAAAAAATGAAGTTTGCTTATAATGAAGAGGGTAAGGACAGAGGGAATTTTGTTCATTGTGATATTTTCTGATTGCATGTTTCTCCTTTCACTTCTTTCTCCTGTTCTCCGACTGTTTCATGTTGGGTTAGTACAAATATCAGGTGGTAGTGCGATTATGAGGTTAGCTCAGAGGCCGGAATGCAGATGAATATTATTATATATGTAGATATTAAATCCAAAGAGATGATGGAATTTACTTGTCTCAAGTTTGTTCCTTCAGTGTAAGTAACAGAGTATGTTGTATACAAGTAAAGTTTTGAAAGTTGGCTAACTTTGTGGGAATTATAATCTCTCTCTCTGTAGTTGTTATTTCTAATGCATTTGAACAAGAACAGAGAGACTGTAGAGACTACAATTCATACTAGGCATATTACTGTGTGACAAGTATAGGAGAGTGACTATGTTCTTCGTAAATGGAAGAGGAGGGACGAAGGGATGAGGATCAACGAAACAAAATCTCTCTTGAGATACATTTAAAAAGTTTTTTTTCCTTTTCCAGGAGAAGAAAAAAACAGATGCACATTTTGTTTATACGTACATATCTCAATTTATGATTATACACAAGCAATTAGGATTAAAGTCTGGAATCGTGAAGATTCGGATGTCCTTAATTTTGTAATGAAAGTTACTGTACTGTTATTTCTCTCACAAATATTTGTTGTCTCAAAAAATGTATGACAAAGACTTTCTCCACTTTCCCCACTCCCTGAATTTAGTAGAGACAAGGCACACACAGCAGAGAAAATAAAACCCGTTTTATTCTGTGTCAGATTTGACTAGCAGCTTAAAATGATGAGAAGGATTTGTTTGAAAATATTTTCTTTAATTTCTCTGTGTATAGTTCTCCGGGATAGACCATCACTCCGTGAAGGAGTAGGAAGGAAGGATGAAGAAATATCTTCTAATTTTGTTGCTCGCCACACTCTTGGTGTGCGATGCCAACTCTCAGAAAGTGGTAAGAGTCACTTAAGATGTTTTGTAAAATGCATATTTGTGAAAATAATATTATGCTACATTCTTCATTTGTAGAAAAAGAAGAGGATTCGACATGAAAGGAAGAAGGAAGTCCCACCCACCGTCGAAGTTGAGACAGTTGAGTCAGAACAAGCTCAAGTATCCAGTAGTCTGGAAGAAGCCACTCGGGCTCGTTTAGACCTTGAGGCTAAACTGAAACAAATCGAGGAGAATGAAGTGGACACGGGTATTGTTGAACCAGAGAGTATACCAGGTAAATAAAGGAGGGAGAAAGTTAATTGCGCTTTCTGCATGATATCCAAAATAGATATGACAATTATTGATTGATCATGACAAAATGTGGGTTTCTTTTAATTTGAAAAGATCCATGTGAGAACAAGCGTTGTGGGCCAGGTCGAGAGTGCATTCCAACAGTCGCAGGGAAAGCAAGATGTGCTTGTATGACCAGTTGTCCAAGTGAAGCTGATTTCCGTCGAAGGGTGAGGCGTTCCTCTTTCATTCAGCAGGAAAAATTCCAAATTTGTAATAATGGACAACAAGATAATATAAAAAATCCCTTTGAATCTGTGTCCAGGTTTGCAGCAACTACAACGAAACATGGGAGAGTGACTGTGAATTGTACCGTTCTCGATGCATGTGCCTGGAAGATCAGATTGAATGTAAGAATCCGGTCAACAAGCATCTTCACATCGAGTACTATGGGGAGTGTCGTCAAATGCCGGTAAAGTGTGTTATTACGTAAATTTCTTCCTGGCCGTTTCCCTCACACACACAATCAGACAGGGGGAGGAGACCCGTGTCACATATTGTATTTGGGACATGACATCATAATGTAGTAAATATTTGGAAGGGAGAAATATTTCTATATGCTTTCTCCTAGCAGAACAATTTCTTATAACAAGCCTTCTTCGTGTGTGTGTGTGTGGGTGGTTGAATGGAAGAAAGGGTAGTATTGAGTCACATTTTTTGGAAAGTATTAAAAGGAATTTCTGTATTGTGTAGGCATGTACGGAGGAAGAAATGTCCGACTTTCCCCGTCGGATGAGAGATTGGCTTTTCAACGTGATGAGAGAGTTGGCGGATCGGAAAGAGTTGAGTCCACATTACTTACAGATGGAACGGGAAGCGGAGAGATCCACAAATGACTCACAAAGGTCAGTCACAGCTGCTGTTTGGAAATGGTGTGACCTGGATGGACATCCTCATGACAAACAAGTATCCAGGCATGAACTTTTCCCCATCAGAGCTCCCCTCATGGCTCTGGAACATTGTATTGCTCCTTTCCTGGACTCTTGTGATGCGGACAATGATCATAGGATCACCCTCACAGAGTGGGGGGTCTGCTTGGAGGTCCCTCCAGAAGAACTAAATGATCAATGTGACAATGTTCGTGAAGGACTCGAAAATGACCTTGAGGGTGACGAGGAAGCTTAAATCAACAATATCCGTAGACATTTACATACATATAAGAAATCAACTTCACGACATCCTAGAGGACAAATCAATAATCAATTTTTGTTCATATAAAACTATCCTTTTCTCTCCTCTCTCTCTGCTGTATCTCTTTGGGGTTCTCCGGTTTTGAACTCATTTGTGTCGTTACATTTTTACAATGTTATAAGTATACTGTTTCATTTTTAGTCAAACTCCTTTTTTCTTTCTTACTGTGTCTCATTAACAAGTGGATAATAACGTTATTTGTGTGTTAAACAACTTATAAACTTACAAAAAGCTCTCACTCATATATATGGTAAATGAGATTTACAATATTGTACAAAAGAAAATCATCAGAAAATTGTAAATAATACTACACTGTATAATAATATACGTCATACATATTAAATTGATGATGATGACCCTGTAAATTCTATTAAGAATTCCCTGCTCAACTCTGATCAAGACAATTGACCCATGTCCTTGGGCATTTGACCAGCTAGTAAAAGCTGAACTCAACGGTGCTCTACTACTTACTATTGGATCCGAGATTGTACCTCTGTTGACCTATGACTTTCGTCTTTTGCTCTCTTTTGTAATGTACATATTTAAGTATAGCTCTTGTCTATAGAATTTTTGACTTTATTTCTCTGCCAAGACACTGCCATATGTTTTAAGTTTACACTCTATCTAAATATTAATATGAACATCATCAAACTTTAATAATGATTATATCATTTCAATTTAATAATAAAAATACACGCTGAATTTCTACTTGATGAGCTTACTTTAGCAATACTGACTCATACTCTTCAAAGAAAATTTCCAGTGCAATATGACATGTAGGGAATTGGTGCATAATAAATAAAACTGTTTCACGTTTAAAAATGAGACTTTCTGGACATGTTTATTTTTTCGTCTTTTTTTTCCATCTTCTACAAACTTAAATGTAAAGAGTAATCAACGAGTGAATATCGTTTTTCATTATGATACAGATTCATAATAAGAAATGATTAGTTCATCATCAACATCGTAGTTTCACATTTTCTTTCTTCATCATAATAAATCTTACGAGGTTTTTTTTTCATCTTCTTCTTGTAAATACATAAAGTACAATATGTATGTAGCAAACATATCCATCTTATTACAATAAATAGTAAGTATTAATTATTTTATACTAATTGACAATGTGAATGTTAATTTTTTTTGAACTCATGATTAAGTTGTTCTTACAATTCTTCCTATAATATTTAAATAAATTTTTTTCTTTATTTGTGTGTACCTAAACACTATTCCCATCTCTTGCACAATTTTTTTCCCCCTTCACTTCCTATCAATATCATTACTCTTATTTCTATACATTACTGCTCTTTTGTCCGGAGGAGAGGATCATAACGAAATACATAATAATCATCTTTACTGTTGTGTCTATTGGCTTTCTTTTACATACAACTTTTTTCTCTCTCTCTCTCTCTCACTCATCTGCTTTGTATATTTTCTTTTTGTTGTAATCAATGAATATATGCAATTTCATTTCTACTGTATCTAAACAACTTACAACAATATGTAGTAGTCATAATCATGTTTCTAAATCTATTGAGTCGTTTCTGTATGTACTGCTACCGTACTGTATTCTATGCTCGATGCACGCAAAATGTTTTATATCATTTTTTTCTTTGATCTAAATCATTAATCATATTAGTATGTAGCCAAGTACTTAACACAGAAATAATGGATACACTGACCTAGAAAAAATTAATTTAATATTTTCTTTGTTTTCGTCAAGTATTTCATCGTTTGGTACAATAAAGTTTGAACTAAAAAACTAACTGATTGACCAAGTGTACAAGGGCTACCTATACTTCCTCCCCTTCTTTTGTATTATACTATATTACAATCATATAGATATATTAGATATATGTATATAATATTTTCTAAAATCTATACTTTGGGAATAAATGTTCTTCTCTCTCTCTCTCTCTCTCCAATGACAATCATCTCTCATTTGTATCATAATTTTTTTAGAGTAATACAACATGAGGGAGAGGAGAACACATTATCATTTTTTATCTTTATTACATATTATATTAATTTCTTCTGTCTCCTCTCTTTGTATATGACGACGAGTCACCACAAACATACATTCACACACACAAACATACAAGAGTTCAAAACAAATAAACAAAAAAATTGTAATGAACATAACAAAGAGAAGAGAGTACATACATAAAGAGGACATAGTAAATAACAACAGTTGTAAACCTACAAATCTAAAAACTAAGAATAATTATAATAATAATAGCTAGAAATAGAATATATTTTTTTGGATAGTAAAAATTTGGAGTCCTTTCGGAGAGACATACAAATGAATTTTCGCTAGCTAATTGGGTATTGATTCATTGCAAAAGTCAGTTCAGTAGGGCATGTGCCGTGGCCCCCCTCTCGGCGCTCCACGAGTCTTCCCGCTGAAGCCGCCTGAAAAATCACAATTTGAGTCCTTCTCTCAATCTCTCACCTACATCACAACATCCAACTACTGAAGCAGAGCGGTTCAGCAAAAGGATGGAACTCTCATTTACCTCTCCCTCTGCCACCACCTCCTCCACTGCTGCCCCGAATGGGTGGACCACTTTCATAACCATAGCCATAGCCGTAATCTGCGTAGTCTGCCCCGTCTGCGTACGTATTATATCCGCCGTATGACCCGCCGTATGACCCATAGTCGTAGAACCCTACACGAGTGAAAAATCCCAAGGAGGAAAAAAACAAACAAAGGAAACAACGTGAGAGGCGCCTTAAAGCAACTGCGGCATTCAAAAAGGATACATAGAGATAGATAGATGGAGAGCAGGATGAATTAACTCGATATCAAAAAATAAAATAAAATAAAAACCTCGACTGTTAAAAAAATGTTACAACAACAGGACAAGAGAGAGATAGAGAGAGAAAGTAGAGAGTGTGTGAGTGACTATTTTGACTATATACAAAACTGTTGGAGAGAGACCGAGAGACGGAGGAAATGTGTTTCTTTCTTTTTTCATAATTGTACATTCACAAGTAAAAGTTGGGCAACTTACGAGCTGCTGCTGCTCCTGGTCCGTAATTTTGCCCATACCCCCCGCCATATGACGCGTACCCTCCCGCTGCTCCGTACCCACCACCTCCACCCCAACTCCAGTCTCCTCGACCCCTTCCTCGACTTCCACCTCGGACTGCACCCCTTGCTCCTCTACCAACTGGCATACCCATTGGACCTCCCCATGGCATTGTCATTCTTGCGTTCTGTGGGGGTTGAGCCTTCTTAACATCAACCTGTTTGTTTTCACCCAAGAGAAAAAAAACACATTCTCAATGTAGACAAACCAATTAATTTAATTCCCTCTTTTATTGGCTATTCCTTGTATTAAGCGATACTATTCAGACAAGATTTGGATGGTAACAGTATTTATCCATCATAAGGATCAGCAGCAGGACTGAAGTGATCATCATAACAGTATCATATTTGTAGAAAAAACGAAATATTGTGATTGCAAATACACAACGAGTGAGTAGAAAAATTGTTACATTAGATTCGACAACAAAAAAAACTGAATCATAAAAGGCGACCTACTACTACAAGAGTATTACTATATGACTTTCAAAATTATTTCTCGACATGAAAAGAACAAAATACTTACTTCTTTGCCGCCTATGACTTGCTTTGGGGTCTTGAGCAGTTCATGTACAATTTGTTCATTGTCAAAGGTTATAAAGCAGAAGCCTTTCCTTTGATTTTTTGACTTATCAATAGGCATCTCAATTTCAACAACCTGTAGGGGGTTACAAGAATTGTCACAAAGTCATCAAAAATGTCTAGCATTAAAAGAATAAATGAATTATTATGTATGTATTTATATGTGTAGTATACGAGTTTCAATATCCTTCAAGACAAAATTTTTTTCATATAATTATGATTAATATAAATTGGATAATGAAAGAAATTCAGACTATTCAGACAAAATTTGGATGGTAACAGTAAATTATCCATCATTAGAGAATCAGCAGCAGGACTGAAAGTGATCATCATAATAGTCTGTAAAAGTGTACATTTTACATTTACAATAAAAACAAATTTACTTTTTTTAGTATGATTACGATTATTAATTATACTTTTGATGTTAATTAATTAAATAAAATTTTAATATAATTTATTATACTTTGATAGAAATTTTTGAAAATTGGAAAAAAAATCACAAGATACCTGTTTTATTTGTTTGTTTTTTAGCAAAGGTAATTTTTACAAGCTGAAATGTAAAAAGAGAAGAAAACCAAAAAGCACACAAAAACCATCTTACATTTCCAAATTGGGCAAAATAAGTCTTAATATCATCATCTGAAATTTCCGCTGTTAATCCGCCTACAAAGATTTTCCCATGCCTAGCTTTAGCTTTCTTAGGATCCACTTTCTTTCCATTTATTACATGTTCACCGGCTGCAATAACCTGTAAACAAACAACAAATTGATTTTGAGTAAACTCCGTTTCCTCGTTTGAAGAAACGATAGAAAAAACCAGTAACAACAACAAGAAGTCGGTCACATCCCTCACTTCTCCCATCTTTACTGATGATATATTTTTTGTCAAAATATAAATAAAAAGTAGAAAAAATAATAATTGAGAATGCGTATTCAGTTAAAGATTAGATGAGCGATACAGTAGGGTACCCCCAAGAAAGATCAGTAGCAGGACTGAAAAAGGATCATCATCATAAACGCATACGGAACTGTTTAATAATTTACTTTATCTAAGGTGGCAACTTCTGAGAAGACAATAAAGGCGAATCCTCTATAACGACCATCGGTTCATGTTTAAAAAAATTCAAACAAAATACTTGGTATTAAATTGACAGTTTAAGATTTTGAAAAACAAATACATGAATATTACTTTGTAGTAGTCACAAATTATTAAACTTGCTATACTGACAGATTTAATAAAATACATTATCTAACATTGCATAAAAAAATCAAACAGTTTAGAAGTTATACCGTGACCGGCCCGTTGTTGGATCCATTTTTAGGGTGAGACTTTTTGAGATTTTGTAAAGAAATTGCGAAAAATTCAAAAAATACATAAAAGTTAAATTCATGAAAATTGAAATTTGACAGTTACAAAATAATAATACTAAACCAGTCTTTGAATTTACAAATTGTAAAATACTATTAAGACTGGGTGCATAATAATAATATACCGATTTGAAAAATCTTTTCAGAAATTGTAGTTAGGAGGATAGTTACCTTTCAATGCCGCCGTACTTGGTAAAATATTCTCTTAAATCCTCTTTAGGTTTATTCAATATTTTGGAGAGTATTTTTGAAGTAGAAGGGTTTTTTGGTATTTCGCAAAATTTTCAGAGTTGAAGTAGCAATGGTTGAAGAGTGAATAATCAAAAAAAAAATTGCCAAAAATATAAACCACAATTTTCACAACTTGACATTAATTTTTGAATAATAATAATAATCAATCATAATTAAAGACTTGTATAGAGAAACAGATAATGAAAAATCTCATCAGCTCCTTTATAGTCTTTTTTTCAGATTAATATACGTTACAATATGAATATAATATATAATTTTCGTAAAAGTTAATATAATAGAAATATTAAATGTATAGAAATATAATAATATACAACAAACAAACTACGAATATTATAATATAATAAACAGTAAAAATATTTAAGAAGAAAAAATTTAATTTTTGACATACTTTCTGTGGTTTCCCAACTTCGCAATTTAATATAGAAATAAAAAAAAAGCTTGTTTTAATTTCATAATAATCAGGCCTCAAGGAGAATATAAGAGAATTTCGTTTTTTTCATTTTTTAAGAAACATGACAAAAATTCTTCTTGCATGTTCAGAGTTGAAAAAATACGTACTTTTTGGTAATGTAAATAAAAGAATACAATGTGTATCATCATCATCAATCTTTTTTTGATACCATCATCATCATGTAATCTTTTATTTCCTATACCTGTCAAAAAAGATGAATAAACACAAAAAAGCTCACCTTAAACCACCAATAAAGAGCTTCCTATATTTCAGAAAACAAGAAATCTTAATGTTTTTGGGAATTTTTTTTTACTTTTTAATAATAAATCTATATGGGTAAGTCTGTATCTAGGCACTTTTATAGGAGAAGTGGTAGGATTCATACATACTGCATACGCAAAGTCTTTCCCCCCCTCTCTAACACATACATGTCTATACATATATGTAATTTCTAGAGGACGAGAGCTCAAGTAGTTTTTTGACCATATTTTTGAAATTAATCATGTCACAAAGTAGAACAACATACCTGTCGTCATCTTTTCCATACTGATCGGCACTGCCCGTGTCAACGGTACTATCCATGGCTTCTCCATTTCCAGCAGGAGTTTGACCGGCCATAGAGTCTTCGTTCATAGCTCCTTCGGCTTCCTCGGTTGTGGATTGTTGCATTTCTTCGTCTCCTCCGTGATTTTGCATACCCATGTCGGAACTGAACCCTCCATTGGTAATATCCTCCGAAAAATCTTGACCAGTCGACATCGAAATCTCACTTATTTTTAATATTAAACTATTTTTAGGCAACTACCCAACAGACCTCACGCTTCCAACCCAGCCTAAAATGACTGAACCGACGCGTCGCCGGACGATGCTGCCAAAAAGCAGAAGGTGGCTCGATGGTCCCTAAACTCCAAAGCTCAATGGGGCAATGCTAAACTTTTGAATTTTATTACATTTTTCAGAAATTTTTTTTCTGTTATTCATAATTTATTCATGAACTTTTGCGAAAATATATTAATAAAAATTAAATATTGTAGAGCGACGACGACTCGGACGAATGACGAGAGAGTGTGATGGTCGATATTGATGTGATGAGTTGTTGTGATAACAAATTGTTATTCAAAAAGAAAGAGTAGGGATATTCGTTACATGTGTAAGAAATCCTTATACTGACGAAGATATTCATTCTCAGATGACAATGTCAAATCAATGTAATCAGCCTCTGAACACATATCTTTTGATAGAGCATCATAAGCTTTCTGGGATCGTTCTGCTTGTTCAGGTGAAATCTTTTCTTCAGACAACTCTTCAGACAACAAAAAATTTGCCATTTGAGTCAGTTCATACATCAGACTCCCAGAATTATTACTGACACTTGATGGACCAGGTACACTTGGACTAGGACTCTCTACAGTGGCCATTGCATTAGCCACTGCTTCAACAACAGAGGATGCCAAGGAAGATGTTCCTGCACCATCTGAAGATGTAGTTGCCATTTCATTTCCAGATGTTGAAGGGTATTTGACACTTGAAACAACTTGCTGAATAAAGTCATCATTATCAATCATTTGTAAGGCTGCATTCAGGTCATTATTTGTTCTTTTCAAAGCATTGGATGCAAGGAGTGCATTGAAACCCATCTCTTTCAAATTACGCCATAATTGTACGCTGACCTAAAAAATTGTGACAAAAATAATTCATCTATATTAAAAATTCCTAATCAATTATATTTAATAAGTATTATTGTATACGTACTGGATTTCCATTATCACAATTTCCTAATTTTCTCTCCAATTTTTTACGTTGTAAATCTTCCTTCTCCTGTTTACGAATTGTATCCTTTTCCTCTCTTCGTCGAATGATCCAGTCAACTGCAGCTGGGACATTCCCATAAGTGGAACGTAAGGCCATTCGAGACTCATCAGAACCATACCCCATGTTGATCAATTCTACAAGTTGATCATCACTAACATGAAGACGTCTCATTTCTTCATCCACCTTTGAAATCAAAAATTTGGAACGCTCAATATGTCCTTGATGGTACGCAACGATCCCTTGTAGAAGATGAAGTCTAACAAATAAAGCTGCCTCCGAACCTATGAGTAATTAATAATAAAAAGATGAAAATGACTCTGTGTCTAACATAATATTTTGTGACAAGTAGAAAAAAAATTACCAGTTGTTCCTTTTAAAGCCACAGCACGTTCCATATTTGATCCATAAGCCTTATGTAAAGTTCTTTCACATAATCGAAGCCTGGCATCAACTTCTGGCAATTCAGCAATACTCTGTAGACTCAGGTATGTCCAAGCAATGTCCAAATTCAAAAGACCATAATTGTCAACACCTTCCAAAAGATTTGAACGACATTCTCTATACAAAAATGAAAAAAAATAGTCAACAAATTACTTGATTGAGAAACTGAAAAACAGCTTGAAATTTTAGTAAAAGTTTTTAGTACTTATAAGAACTGTCAGCCTCCAAGAGAAATACAAGTGCCTTTGAGTATTCTAAAGCTTTAGATAAAACAAATAATACATACATACGTTTTAGTAAATGTACTGGAAAATACAATAGTAGGCGAGTTGTAAAAAAGAAGAAAAACCTATCTTTTCTTCACCTTTCATGGCTGAACGACCCTTTTCATGAAGAGCTAGAGCCACTGCCAAACTTTTCCTCTCAGCTTCAGGAAGATCTAAAGCTTTTCCAGATTGATCCGCCACCTTGATATGATTAATAATCAAGACACTATTACAACTTTAAAAGTTTTCTTTTGTGGAAATAACAACAAATTTTCTACACATTTACCTGAAGAGAATAATGATCACTACTCTGACCAGCCAAGTAATTCGCTGAATCTCTGGTTTCTTCGAGCTGACGTAAGTTTCCTTCAGACTCCTAGAAATACAAAATTTGTCATTGTGAAATATTTTTGTGTAAATATTTCGAAAAAACAAAACTGGCTAAGTGCCTGATAAGTTCCTTGTTCCATTGGCAATAGTAAGACCATGACTTGTGACCCATTTTTAATATTTTGACCCTCCATCATTTTATTCTCATTAACAACCCTTCCTTGGCAAATTAATTTCAAAAGATTTTCATTGCAAGAGAGTGCATGGGCTACTTCCTTCCTAAAGTCTCTTCCAGTCATTTGAAACAAATTGACTTGAATTCTCTCTCTACTATTGTCTTCATTAGTTGTAGGTGGAAAGCCAGATAGTTTCAGTCGTATAGTGGCCATCCCCGTCTCCTTGAACAAGTCCCTTTCAGCCAGTCTGTCATTATTTATGTATAAGTCAAATACTTTTATGTAGAACAATTATTAAAACCTTATTAGTATACAGTGGTAAATAATTTGAAAATTAATTTATCCAATACACACCTTTCTAATGCATTCCGTTGTAAGGACAATAAACAGTCCAAAACTTCTGATTGTGAAGCTTCAGTCTCAGTTGAGTAACGAGATGCTAATGCCTAAAATATTGGTTGAATATCATTATTACCTATTAACCATGACATGAGTCATATTCAAATCGTGATATTCACCATAATTTCATTATCATTGACAGTCTTCAAATCTTCATCAATGAACGGGTCGAGCCATAACTGGATACCCTCTTGTCTAAATATGGGAGAAAAAATAAAATAAGTTTACAATGTAAAAGTAGCATCATTTAAAAAATTCTTCATAATAATGATAATATGAACTCACTTGAGTTTGTCTCGTATTCGAGCTTGTAAAGCACTTTCTGCTAGATTTGTTCTGGACGATGACGAAGCCATTGTAAGCAAATGGAGATTTTTAAATTACCAATATCAAGAAGAAATGGTAATGACAAATGATTGACCCCCGTCCACATGTAAGGGTCATACGTCCGGAATCGAATAAAAAAGTACAAGTTGCCCGGAACCGATTGCTTATCCAACTAAATGACAATTAAAGTTTACGACGATTGAAACGAACGTATTTCCCCCTTAAAAATCTGGCGGAGAATTGGGAAAAACTCAAAAGTTCTCATCTACTTTTTTTAGTGTAGAAAAATATATATTTTTTTTTTACTGAATTTTGAGATCGCAGAATTATCTCTGTAGCTTTATATTTAGAAAAATAACCGGAGGAAAACTGGCCGGGCATCGCAGTGGACCGCCTTTCGTACCTGTGTTATGGTTTGTTATTTTTTTAAAAAATTAAATCTCTCATTAAAAAAAACTTTCATTAGTGTCCAACAACACTTTTGTTGTTGCAAATATACTGCATATTGATAATTGAGGATATTGACCAAACATTTAAATCTATGTACTAGAAATTATGCATTGTACTAGTTAAACTACTGAGACACTAACAAAGTTGATTGATTTTATCAATGCGGAGAATAGATAATTGATAGAAAAGGAAATTTCAAGGTTCACATAATTAAATTTTTGCTCGTGCTGAAAGATAGTCTCAGCATCAAAAATTCTGATTCACATTCTTCTTCACAGTTGATTTCCTTACCCAAGTTTACTATGTGTCGGTGTTGCCAAAGACAACTATAATTACACAGTCAATTTTTTTTGGAGTCCTCCAAAGTCAAAGTCTTTGAAGAATGTTATATAAAAGTATCAACCCTTTTGTACACATTAATTATAGACATAATGTATGTCTTTAATTATAATTTTAAATAGTGTTCACTAATCAGATCATACTGTAGTGAGAGAAAACAACAATTTCTTGTCATAATTATTACCTGTCTTGTCTCGTTTCACTGGAGGTTAAGCAATGGGAGGAAGGGAGCTGTCTTGACAGAGATCCACAGGTTTTGTTTTATATTTAAGTCTGTTAGTTGACTATTCTCTTCATTGCCCAATTTTAGTAATATTGTCTTGTACGTACAGTCAATTTTACAAACTATTTCAGTTATTGAAAGAGGATCCAAAATGGTCATATTTACAAAAACAATTGACAAATGACAGTCTGTCCACAATCCCCCTATTAGTCCTTATAAAAGTATTCATCAAACACATCAACACATTAGTGTATAATATACTTTAATTCCAAATAATACCTTTTTTATCATAAATTTAAGTTATTCTCAAAAGAAGGATGAAGGAGGGATTCAAAACAAAATGATAGAAGGCTTTAGGATAGAAAGAGTTTTATTGAATGTGAAAAATATTTTTATTTATTCCTTTCTCATTTAGGGACAATCAAAACGGACAGCAGGGTACCTCGTACAGCAGTCCCGTTCGCTGGCATATCGGTAATTAATGAGATTCTGATTTTGTTTTTTTCTTTTCAAAAAAAGTTTTACAATTGTTGAGGTCATCATCATCACCCATCATCGTTCATCAATCATCATTAACATACTGTTTCGTATTTCCTCTCTACTAAATTGGCTTGTTTCTCAATTTGTGGGTGGGTATGTGTGTGTACATTCCTCAATACAATTGCTAACTACTACTACTACTCTCTGTACCATTATTTGCCTCTAATCTAATCTTAGGTACGTAAAAATTATTATATTGTATTGTAAATAATAATAACAAAATTAAAACCAGTTAAAAAAACTCTGGAAAGACACATGTAACTCTAGTAGTAGTAGGAATGGATCATTATGGGATTATCGTCTTTTTGTTCTATCCATGTATGTATGTAATGTATGTGTGTGGACACATGTAGCTCCTTGTTGAAAATTGGGATTTACAAGTTGTAGTTTGTTTATAATGCTGTACACATTTATTGTAATTTACAACTAACTACTGATATTACTTGACTCTGCTACACTTATTGTGTTTGAGTCCACCTGATTCTGAACGGATTACGAGTGCTCCAATAACGCTGTTAAAAAAGCAATACAAATTTAAGAGCTTCTTGTCTGTGGTGAATGTATTAGTTGTGATGCGATGGTATGCAGCTGGAATAAAAGTTACGCACGTTGCTATTAAATAATTTACAGTACAAATTTTCTTATCTTTTTTCTTCTCTCTATCTTCTATATGTACTGTTACTGTACTATTGTCCTTTACGCATTGCTCATCATTGATTAAAATAAAAAAAATTAAATACATACAACAACATGGAACAGGGAGTGAAAGAGAAAGGGAGAGAGATGAAAGAGGGAGAGAGGTTGTATAAAAGGAAGGTCTGTTAGTACGAGTAGCGATGAGTAAAAATCTTGTCAAAACCAAAGTAAACGGATATTTGTAGATCAAGGAAAGTGGTGAGATTTAAGTAGGACATGACGTTCCATAAATTAGCGGCCATATTTTCCTTTGAATCCTTTTTCTCTGTAGAGGTGAGTGAGTGAGTGTCTGTATTCAGTGGGCATTTTGTGGTACACACACACGGGAAGATCATCTCTTTATTTATGCATTATGTAAACCACTGTTCATAACACACTGACTCAACGTTGGAACTCACCGACGGTGTGTCAGTTTCCCTTCTCTCTTCTATTTCTCTCAGTCTGTCTGTTTCTCTCTCTCTCTCTCTTTCTTGTTTAATGGTACATTTATTACGTTATTCCTTTTTTTATTCATTTAACTTAATTTACATTTTATTGACTACTTAACGACAGTGCTGGTAGTGCAATACACATTTCATACTCTTGGTCTCTCACACACACATAAAAATAGAAATACTTACTATGGGAGTATTCTCAGCCCAATAATATGAGGGGGGTAGGTGGGGAGTTGGTAATGGTGAAAGTTCTTCGTATGTGTTAGTAGTTTCAGTTCAATTTATTATTCCTGTGGAAAGCAAAGTTTTTAAACAGTATAAAAGGGGTAATTTAGAAAAAAGGGAATACGGTGTGTGTGTACTTATGTTGTGGGCCGCATACTATTGAGGCCTAAATCTGAAAATTCTTGGATTTCAACTTATTTGAATAGGAATATTTGTGAAGAAGAGGTGGTGGTGGAGGTGGGGTTGCGTGAGAAGTAGGAAAGAGAATTAATGTTGCTCGTTGATGTACACATCAACTGTTGTAGGTATGTACTTTTCGAGATTGGTAAAGTTAGCACTGTTGGGTGGAGAAGGTAGCTTAGGCCCAGGTTGTATGTACATTGAATGTGGTCGACTCATCTAGAGTAAAGTTTTACATTAATAATTATATTTATCGTGCAGAAAAAATTCATTTTATACTCTCTGCTAGTACTACTACTGTATTTATGTATATGTGTAATACTTGTATCTCTCTCCGAGGAACGGAATTTACATTACTTTTAGGTTATTCCTAGAATGGATAGTACGTAATAAAAAATAAAAAGTACCAACCTGCCATTGCTTTCCATTACATTTTCCCTGCCCATGGAAGCAGGCAGAGAGAGAGTGTGTGTGTGTGTAGAGGCAGTTTATTGGTTTAGCATTTTGAGTGTAGGCTTGTATACCTAAGAGACTTTATTCAGCGTTCGTGAGTACATAGTACATACAACATCCTCCTCTTCTTCTCGCTCTCTTCCTTCCTTTCGCTCTTCTCTGTCTTTGTCTCTCTCTAGCTAACTATACAATATCCATAAAACGATAAAAAAAGTAAAAGGTTTATACGTACCAAGTATATCATTCTAGAAGATGTCGAGGTAATATACAGATTCCACTACTTACTGCCACTACTAATAGTCTAATATTATAAAATTAGATGTGGAGCATGTGTGTTTGTGTCTATGTGCCGGTCTTAATAGTTTTGGATCCGTTATTAAGAACAACATTGGGAAAGTGGGAGGAAGTTCATTGTCATTTTATTTATTTTATCAGGATATGAAACTGTGTGTTCATTCTGATTCTCCACATACAATACTTTTGCTTACATTAGAAAATTATCTGGACACAGACATTTTGTAATACCTAGTTAAGGTTATTTTACTCTCTTTGGGAAGACTTTTCATGACTACGACAATTAACCACGGGTTACTATAGTGAAAGTTCTTATCCAGACATCCTCCACTGTCCTCGTCGTCCTCTGATATAATTCTTTTTTCCGGTAATGCCGGAAAAAGGACAAAGGTACAGTTTAAAAGGGCACACAAATACTCGGCTACTTTCATCCATGTTAGTTCTTTTTACCATGGGAGAATAAATTTTTTTTGTGCAAAACTACATAGCAGTAGATTCAAAGTCAACATGGAAGGATAAATCTTTGAATGTTTTGTAGCACTGGACTACAAAAGAAGAGGATAGGGGAAAAAAAGGCTGTATAATATAATATATCTATCTATATAATATTTATCCAATGTATTTACAGGAAACACCTGAATAAAAAAACGAAGAGGAGTAAAAAAAGAGAGGAGAAAAAGGGTTTATATTGAATGGAAAGCGTATGGATTTTGCATTTGATGTGAAAGCAAGAGTTGAGTGGAGGGACTGCCAAGTGAATGAGACAAAGATAGAGTATTTGCAGAGGAGGTTGAGGCTAGAATGATTTTTCTCAGTAATAGTCAAATACAGCGGAGAGGAAGAGGAGGAGAAGGAAGATTGGAAAAGGATGGAGAGGAGAAACTAGGCGTAAGACTGTTCCTGTGCCTGTGTGTGTTCACAATCTTTCAGAGGAATGATAATAAAAATAGAAAGTTTAGCTCTTGTTCTTTCCTTTTGTCTTTCTCTCCGTGGTCTGTTCCTTCCCCAATTTTTTCTATCCTATTGCATGCATCATCATCCATTACTCTTTTCTCTACAAAAGTTAGATAGATACTGTAATCAAAATAATGTATACAGAAAAGAGTGACTTAGGATTCAAGTGAGTAAGGATCGCATCGTTGTGGATATTTGAAAAAGTTTGGTTTTGTTTGGTTGTACATATTACACAAGGAGGAAATTTCCACTTGTGTATTAGTAACTGGATGGATGTAAAGTACAACCACGACGGCTGATTCAAATCTGTCCATGGACTTGTGATCTTGGCTCGTTGTACATAAAAGATTACTACTGTGTTTTTTTGCATCAGGATTCTGTTTCCATCCATTGGAAGAATAGGATTTGCATGGGGATTTGTGCATGTAAAAAAACGAAAAGAGTTATTCTTATTGATGGTGAGATGAGGATTCTTTGGAGAGAAAGAAATAAAAATTGAATATTCTGAGAAAATACAGTAGTATACTAGGTAAGGATGTCATGGACAGAGTGTCTGGTGATCTGTAATAAAAATACAAGTGAATGATGTGCGATCCATGAAATTACTCTGTTGAGTTGTTCCTCAATTTGAATTTTTCTTTTTTACTCTCCTCTCTCCGTCTTTTTCTCACTGTTCTATGTACTAGTCCTGGCTATTTCTTATTGGAATTTTATTTTGGATGGTGTAGTATTAGTAATACTGCATCAAACCTAGTGTCGTCATCATCTAAAGTGGGGATGGGATGATGAGGATGGGAGAGGGTTATAAAAATTGAAAGTCGATTACAGTTTATGAAAGGTTCGGTTTCCCTGTTCTTTCCCTCTGTACAAAATTGTAAAAGGAAATTGTTTGAGAGTCAAGTTAGTCAAGTGTTTACGAGGAATCTGTAACATATCGTCCAATACACTGTAAGTCTTTCATCTTACATTTTGAGATGTGTTGACGTTGTATTTCATGCTATTGCTTCCATATGGTATTCATATTCATCATTCATGTTCCAAGTCATGCCAATGGCAAAAATATATAGATCAATATAAGTTGGTAAGTATGTAAAGAGGAGAAAGAGAGAACATAAAGTTTTTATTTTTATATTCAAGTCAATCATAAGAAAAGGGTGAATGTAGTAGTAGATCGATTCCTCATGTCGTGATGTATACATGTCTGATTTCATAAGACTCATCCTTTTCTACAACTGTTTTGAGGAAGTCAAATGTGTTAAAAAAATTCCGCGTGTTCCTTATCAAAGGGATGATAGGATCAAAGGGAAAAAAGGGTAAAGTTGATGTTAAATGAACATCAACTGACAGTGGGCCAATTGGCTCTATGATTTACCTTTCATGGAAAATGGCAAAGTCAAGAAGAGTTTGCAAAAAATTGTACGTACTTACAGCAGTAGATGGGGAATATGAGGATAGATAAGGAAATTGTTTATTTTTAGTTTATTCTGATTTAGATTCTGTTTTTATTTGGCCAAATGGATTTTCTTTACATTGTCTTCAAAAAAATGTGTGTTTTAAAAAACCCGATATATGCAACCGATGAAAGAGTCGAAAAGTTTTTGAACACCTTGTACACCTAGTTTGCGTGTTGAAAATATTGACAGTCTCCACAGAGAGAGAGAGAGAGAGAGAGAGAGAGACATGCAAAATACAGTGTAATATCATGTTTGTAGAAATGAGTACGTATTTGATTAAATTAATTTAATTAATGTTACACATACTCAAGGACTGACTCCATTTGTAAATTTAGTGAAACTACTACTCTTCCTCCTGACAAACACGAGATGACCTTTTCATATTATCTCAAAGTATTATTTAAATGGGCTTGGAATTTTGGATCGATTGAAATCCAAGTCGATTTCTTTGAAAAGTAGAAAAAATTTCATCCTAAGTCAATTTTGAATGGGTTGTGAGGTTTGGTTAGTGAAATAATGTGTGTGTTTCAAGCTTCAAGATTTGAATGGGCGATTGTAGAGGAAGGGAGCGGAGATGAATGGGTAGAAGGAGACCAGTAGAGTGTACTCGTCTTTATGATAGGTAATCAATTAGGGAAAGGTGGAACGTGCTGTTTGAACAAGAGTTCCTAATGGTGACTACTTTCTGCCTGAGTTGATGATTGGTATGCAATTATTATGACAGATAGGTACATTATATGAGAATAGTATTTATGATGATACATAAAGTGTTGTAATTACGATGTTAGGAGTACTACATATAGTAGTAAATTTTGAAGAAGATAAGTTTATATACTATGTATAGGAAAATATGGATGAGAGTAGGAGAGTAATATAAAAATGAAAGAAAAACAATCTTTTTTCCCTTCTCCGCCCTTAACACACTACACTGCCTTTGCCCTTTTAGAATGTTATTATATTTATTACATTTTGTCCCGACACTTGTCCTGACACTATTACCATATTTTGTATTATGTATTCGTAGAGAATGAATCTTTTATTATGAAATGATGGGTTGAGTTTGGTGGGGCTCATGAGACGTTTTTATATAGGTATTCTGTCCTGTTTGTGTAAAAACTGTAATAAAATTCGTGCTGTTGTGTTCCCCTCCTTCCTTCAACTCTGTGTCTTCTACAATATTCTTCACATCCTTCAACTTGGCATATTATGTTTGTGTATTGTGTTTGTGTGCTGGTTACATCAACACATTTTTGGTATTTAAAGACATGATGCTGTGTATAGTACACTTTACGTACACATTTTGTATTTTTTTGAGAGATTGGGGGGAATGAGAATCCAGACAGTACACTGAGGAAGGGAGTGTGTGCTTTTTATTATTTTTATTATACAGCTGTAGGATATATTCGCACTCACAATGGCATGTTATGGTAGATTGAGAGAGAGTGGGGATTTTTTTAAATCCAAGAGAAAACTAAGTGTTAAAACGGAGAAGGAGAGGGGCAGAGAGACGAAGGAGGAAGAGGATGTGCGTAATATGTTATTTGAGTTGGTTGAAAGCAGACTCAAGGCTCAGAGAAAAGAATAGAGAGGGAGAGAGAGGAATGTGAATATCGTGGATTCAGCACAGACAATTATTTTGAACCTAAAATGGTGACACTAGAGTTTTTAAACTGTGTATGTGTGGAGGACTACACACACAAGGGAGGAGATCAAGTCAGTTAAATAAATTGAGTTGATGCATCATCATCCTGTGCAGATTTATTATAGGTATGTATGTATGTAGTATAGCATCATACGTACAAATATAATGTTTTTCCTAATAAAAAGAAAAATATAACTGACGATTTCCCCTTTGGTGGTGTGAACTATGAAGAAACATGAACTTGTTATGTCAACGTCAGTCTCATATTTGATACGGGAGAGAGATGTGTGTGTGAACATGTATATGCGTGTGTATTCAGTGGGTACTTGAGGTATTTGAAATATTTATTATTTGCCTGTTTTCACACTTACCATGTATTTGGCTTAGTTCGATTTGTCCAACTGAAATGTGTGTAAGGAACGGTATGTTCCAGCGCCAGTGTGTGTGTTCCATGGAGTACTCTGCTCTGTAAGAGTTATGTGTGTGTACATGGATCTGGATAATATGATAAGGGAGAGATTTAACTTGACTATAAACCTAAGTGATAGAAGTAGGACAAGATGGATATTTTCTGCTGTATTGATTTGAGATTGTGAAATTTTATGACGACGGTTGTAGTGGGTAAAGAAGAAGAAGAGGAGGAGGAAGACGGAATGTCGGCGGAATGTAGATCTATGTCTATGTAGTAGCTACTACGTATAATGTGAGGAACATGTCAGACTTTGTTACACATGCACACACTGCTACTAAGTTACATGGTAGAATGTGTGTGTGTGTACTACAATATTATTATTATTTCTCAGAGCAGATGTATGGGATGGGAGAAAATATTTGGAAATGTTACACGTAGGAATGGACATATTATCCATTCACAAGGAACGCGTTCCTCTTCGTCTTTTTTTGTCCTTTTAGTATATGTGACATGTTCTTCTTTTCCGGTGGAATTCATTGAAATAGGGTTGGAAATGGGAAAGGAAACAATGTTGTGAATTTGACATGAAATTTTTGCTTGTTTTGAAAACAAAATCGATTTCAAGTTTCTTTTTCTATTTCAAACAGAAAATACACGGCGGGGGGTTTAGTTCGACTTGACAGTTCAAAGGGTACAATAATGGTTGTAGTTGCAGTCTTGATATCAAATGATTCTGAACTCAGAATGTTTTTGAAAAATATTGAATATAGTTTAGCCTAAACTGTTTAGGAAGAAAATTTTCCTATTGTATGTACTTGACGTATAATTTGACTTGACTCCATTGACTCGTTCCAACTATAATTTCTGTCATTTTAACGATTTAAAATAGGTAGCGCCTCATCAGGTACAACAGAAAGTAGGTAAGGATAATACATGTATAATTAAGGAATTTCGTCAAGTCAAGGGAGTTCAACCAACAACAACAGTCTAGAAATAACCAGTAGATATCCTTGACTATAATTAGACTGTAGCACTGTGTATGGGTGAAAGGGAAAAGTTAGTCTTCTTCACAATGGTTGGCGTGAGGGAGGTTAGTGAAAGTTCTTTCTCTGGTGGCAGTGACAGCGATGGTTTGACGAGATGACATACGAAGATGGGAAGTAATGACGAGAGAAGGTTACGAGTGACACATAAGACTTGAGTTTATAATTAGGTTGGATAAACTGTTCCTACTGAAATAATTACTCACATTTTCTTATCATCAAATCGACTTTAAATTTTAACTTTTTGACCAGGTTCCCAGTTTGGCAAGTGATAATAGTACTTGTTACTGAAATTAATTGTAAGGGTGGCAAGTTAGTCACAGAGTGACTCGCCCTTTTGTGATATTTATATAGGGAATGACCTAAATAAGTCATATTTTTTATAATTGAAAGACAGACCGTTTTCGATAGTTCTAAATTCCGTGTGATGGACAATTTTTATTTGAACTTCTTTGGGCAACTTTGTCCAGGATGACGAGGAGGAGGATTGTAGTGACACATGAAAATGATTATTTGTTTTGACAGAGGACAGTTTGAAATGGAAAATAATTTAAGATAGTGACAATTTGATTGAGTGTACCATATATTTGGTTGACATTGTACACGTCTATGTAGGTAGTCACTGACTATATAGTCAGTCAGGTACATGCATTAGTGGAGAGTAGACTATATTATGTGGGAAAGGGATATAATTTGTGTACAGTTGATAAAAGGATGACATGGAGCTGGTACATGTATATCTTATATCACCTGGTTTAATTTTTGATAATATGGTTCAAAAGTGTGTCTTTCTTTCCAGCACTCGCATCACTTTTCCTTTCTTCCAATTTTGTGGCGGTGGTAAAAGAAGGAAGGAAGGAATCTGATATGGTGGGAGAGATGAGGTCACAAGATGAGGAAAACTTAAAAAAGTTTCAACTTCTTCATACATGACTGAGATGAAAATTGACTTGGGGTTGACGCTTTTCGTGTGTAAATACTTTTCCATATATAAAACTGCAAGTAGGTACATACTACATGTATGTATGTACTATTGTGTACAGTGAAAGAAATAGATAGGAGGAAGAGTATACTTAAAAGTGTTAGAGGGTGAAGGAGAGAGTCTCTGCAATCTCAGATTGGACATGTAATCTGATTCTGATCGACACTGAGTACTGAAACAATACTGACGAGGAGGAGGCGAGGAAAGGAGTAAATGTATTTAGTGTATTTTAAGAGTATAACTAAAACTTTCTGTTTTATTTCTACTCTTTCTCTCTCTCTCTTTTCTGTTTCTAAAAAAGGGAAAAAAGAGAGTCGTGTTGGTCTGGTTGAGGTAACTGGGGAGAAAGAAGAAATAAAAGGAAAAGTTTAGAAACTTTTTATGTAGAAATTTCCCTTTGGATTCTACGATTCTTCATTATAGTACTATGATATAATATAAGGTAGTGTGTATGTATGAGGGAGTGAGACTACGTAGTATAGTTTTCAATCCATCAGTTACTGCTGAGGCAGCATTAGATTCTCTGGGAGGGTGAGAGAAAAGGGGAAAAATCAAAGTTTATATAATATGATGAATTTAACAGGAAGGCTGGACGAAGCACATAGTATACGAGAGAGAAATATTATTTGGAGGCACATGCCATGCATATAAATACCAGGAGGAAAAAGTCGGAAAGTTTCCATGATCAGATCAATTGTGCATTTTATTATTCAAAAAATTATTATGATTGACATGAACGTATGAATGATGTACTTTTGCTATATAGTGTAATTCATATTTGTGAGGAAGGAATTTATTGTGATTTCTACGTTTTTGCTCGACTTTCTCAAGCCTCAAAAATGATGCAACTCGGAGATTTTTTTTTATAAAAAAAGAAGACTTTGGGAAAGAAAGACTATAAAAGTCTGAAAAGAAAAGGGCATAGGAAATGACGTAGGAAGGATTTATATTTAGCTGGAGAGTCATTAGTGATTTGATTTCCCTTTGATTTAGTAGGTAAATTAGGAAACTTGATTAAACTTGAGTTAGCATGTGTGTGTGTGAGGGGGGAGAGGTTGATCTTTTTTTGAATATTATGATTCCTGAAGTAATTTGGACATAGACCCTTATAGGGCAAGAAAATTTAAGAAGATTCTGTATTAGATACCCATTATGATATGAATGACGTAAACGATGGAGTAAAAGAGCAATTGTATACCTCCAATCCCTGAGGGATGATGAAGATGTCAAGTTGATGAGTTTGTTTTTACCTGGAACTCTATTACTCTTTTTTGGTTGGAGGCTACGCCATGTAATGTCATTTTATTGTTGGAATTATTGAGTGTAAGTTCTAAAATGAAAATTCCGTTGCATTGTTTGTTTGGCTGTGTGAGTGAGTGTTTGTCCACACAAGAAGAAATCTCAGATTTCACCAATGGATAGAGACAAAGTTTTTTTTGTAGATAAAATACTCAGAGGAAGGGAAAATGAAAAGGAAACATTATTTCTTTCTTGGTGAAGGTTTGTAATGTCTGTGTATACATAGGTATCTGTGTGTGTGCACTGCACACTGTGCAGGAGCATTGCTACTTTACCTACCCATCCGCGTACGACGGACTTTTCCCTTGAATTCTCTCTTTCTCTCTCTTCTCGCTCTTTCCCTCATCAAAAACAAACAATGAGGAGAAACTTTAAAAATAGTGAATTAATTTATTCTTTCCTTTAACAGTAGAAAGTCGAGTTGAAAGAAAAAGGAGGAGAAAGTTTTTTGATCTGTCAATTTATTGTGGTTGGGTGTAGAAGTAGAAATGAAATTGGGAAAAGGTAAACAATGCCGGGGTTCAAACGGGATTCGTGCGTATAAACATCATGCCTTATAAGTATAACGTGTAGTCTCGTATAGATATAGATAAGGAAAAGAAATTTTTTTTATTGTCTGGCTTCGTTTTCTCAGTCACCCTTCCACAATTTTATTTGAGTAAAAATCTGAGCTCCGTGCCACCAAAATCAAGTAGTTATTAAAAATGATCAAATATGTTATTAAAAGACGTCCAACACCAATGGAAGACGACCTGAAGTGGAATT